>LPNX010495651.1:215608-255511 GCA_001517045.1 Pseudotsuga menziesii | reverse complement strand
GCCATGTCCACGGGTAGGGATGTTCAAGAAGACTGGAAGGAGCAAGTCCGGAAGTCAGGGCCACTTCGACAAGTGAATCTAGACACAGGCGTCAATGCATGGTCACCGCCACTGGGCAACGTGTTCTCAGTCCGCGGCGCCAACTATTTCAGCAAGAAGCAGAAGGTCCCGTCTGGGGAATCGATGATGAAGCCTTTGGGCATGGACTGGCTCCGCTCCTCTGCCAGGCTCGACCACGTCCTCGCCCGTTCGGACAACCGGGCCATGGCCGCCCTCCGCCGTGCTCAGGGCAAGGCCAAGGCGCTCAAGGCTTTCGTGTTCGCTGTGAACCTACAGGTACCCGGGCGAGAGCTTTGAAATATCCAGAGCCTAGAGAATCTGATCCTTGATAATAATTTCATTACAGGTACTATCCCCTCTAGTGTAAAAAATTGCCGCAACCTTGTATGGCTTTCTCTTTCAAGCAACAGGTTGCAGGCCCTATCCCATCGTGGATTGGTCAGCTTGACAGGCTTGCGATATTACAGCAAATTATTTATCTGGCATCATTCCTCTAGAACTTGGGAACTGTAAAAGCTTGATATGGTAAAATTTGAACAGCAATAAGCTGGAAGAGAGTATTCCTAAGGAGCTATCAAAGCACTCTACTTGTAGCTGTATCAGTGTGTTTTGGCTAAAGAATATAGGGTGTGAACTCTGCAGCTTTTTGCATTTGCTGATCAGTACAGAGGCAAATATGACAGCAGCATTAGTGTTGCACAGAAGTACTATGCCTCCAAGAGTGGATACGGGGTAATCTTGACTGCTTAAACCCCAATTCTATTGTGGGATTGCTGTTTTGGAATACTTTGAAGTTCTGTTTGGTTCATTTCCTGCTTAGCTATGGGGGTTCCCTGGGACAATACTTGTTTGGTTCAGTGTCGGTTAAGCAATAGGGGATCTGGGATGGTACCTGTTTTGTGAGCATTCATCTTCCTCTTCCTGCTGATGATGGTGTAGTTGTATTTTGCAGGATGAGCTTCGTTGGGCAGCAAAATGGCTTCACGAGGCTACTGGAGATCTGTCTTACATGAACTATTTGACTGACAATGCCGGTCCTCTAGGCGGAACAGGATGGCAAATGACTGAATTCAGCTGGGATGTAAAGTATGCAGGAGTTCAAGTGCTCGCCTCCAAGGTGGGAAATGGTGATATCTTTGTATTTAGTCCTGGTCTAGATTGTTATATTGGACAGCTATGGGTCTGTTGAACTGGTTTCACTGTCTTGCCCTTTGATTTGGGATTATGTCACTTGTTTCCTTGTTTCAGTGATATTGTCTGCATGATCGATTGATTTATATTGAATTGAATGCCCTTTGAAATTGTTGTAGTTCCTCATGCAAGGAAGAGGTGGGCAGACTGCCGCTGTTTGGCAAAGATATCAGGAAAATGCAGAGTATTTCATGTGTGCCTGCTTGCAGAAAGGCAACAGGAATGTACAGAAAACTCCAGGCGGCCTCCTGTTTTGGCAGCAATGGAACAACATCCAGTTTGTGACAAGTGCATCATTTCTCCTCACAGTCTACTCTGACTACCTCACTGCTGCTCGCAAGAACATTCAGTGCCCTGGTGGAACTGTGCAGAAGCACTCGATGTGGCAGCAAAGCTTAGCGCTGCGAGATCGTTCGCACCAATTCAGTTGGTCTGGAAAATCAAAAGGATGCTCAACCTTGGCTCCGAGAAGCGCCTCTCGGAAGCTGTTGCAGTGGTACATGAATTCGCCATGGAATTCATTCACCGTCGAAGAAGCGAGATTAACAAAGCCCGGCGCGGATTCGAAGTCGGATCAGTCGGACCTGACACATGGCGAGGGCCTGGCACATGGTGATGGGATATATAATTTTTATTTTTTTAATTTTATGATTATGATGTCATCTTGCCACATGTCGAGTGAAATCCAGATAGCAAACCCCAATGTTGACATCATGTCCTATCAACCAATCAGCGGTTTAGAAAAATAGATTTTTAAAAAAATTAAAAAAAATATTTTGCAAACCCCAAAGTATGACTTAGGAAAACAGGTTTGATTTTTTAAAAACGCGTCAAAAAACACCAGCTAATGCCCAAAGTCAACGCGGTTTGAAATCGAACGATTGCAATATACCATCCGGAGGCAGGTATAAAAATAGTAACTGATTTTTGTTGGCAAAACAATAAGGGCACAGATTGACATTCAAATTATGTTTTCGCTGGCCAAAATGGATAAAATCATGTCCTGAAAGACTATGTTAAAAAAATAGAAACGAAAACTGATTTTTGCTAGCAAAACAAAAAGGGCACATATTGACATTCAAAGGATGTTTTCGCTCACCAAACTGGATAAAATCATGTCTCAGGATTAATGAAGCCATTTGTCTAAACACAGACTTTTTGACCTGAGAATATTCGAAAATCCCAATAAAAGGAATAATTCTTAATCAGAGCCACGGGAGGCAGATTTTAGGGTTACGTGGGAGGGCGATGTAATTCGGGAACGTGGATGCCTTTGGAGTGCTTGGAAGGTTTTCATAGTTATACTGGATCCTCAACTGTTTCATTAATTCCTGTTCCGGTTAAATGGATTTTAAAAATTCATGAAAAGGGAATTAAAAATTGATAGTTGTTTGCAGCTTTTTTTTTACTTTATATAGATATTGTATAGATTGTGTAGTTGTAAGGATAAGCTAGTTTAAATACATGATTGATTTGTCGAGTAAAAAAAAATGTGTAGTGAAGGCAAAAAACAATACATGAATTAAATTGGTTGGTGGGTTTTTTTTTAATGTTTGTCAAATATTAAAAATTTAACTTTTATATGGTATAATTAATATAATTTGCCCATTTATATATATATCATTATCTATATATATATATCATAAAAAGTAATTAACACAATAATCTATTGAAATTTAAAAACCAAATTATAACTTAATACCTGCTATTAAAATTCACTACTTTTATGAAGAAAAAAAAGTCTATTATAACATAAATTATCTTGACTGCAAGTTTATATTTTAAAGCCGGGCTTCCAATTAAGCAAACCTTCCATACATGTTTAACCGTTATCGATTAATAACCATAAACATCTTGTTGTAAAATTAAAACATAATACCCGCTAATGGAATTCACTGCCTTTACCGAAAAAAAAAACGTATTGTAGTCTATACTATATGTGACAATGGCGTCACCATCCTTCACATTAGTGATGTGACAGTAAAGGCTGGTCCTTTTGAAACAACTAGAAGTTGAAGATGACGTTAAGAATTTTAATTTCTAGGAAACTTCAGGAGAAGTTACAATAACCGTGATTTTTAAAGTTACTGTGGAATTAACAATTCTGTGCATGATGTTACTTGGGGAAATAACCCTGGATCATTATTCTACCATTAAAACTTTGAAGAAATTGCTTAAAAAGGGAACTTAAACTTTAGTAAGAGCGGTAAAAATAACAACTTCCTACTATTTCAAGATTTACTTGTAGTCTAATTCTGAGATTTATCAGTTCGACCGAATTTTTAGCACAGAAAGAGATGATTTAAGTCAGTTACAAGCCATCCCTGTTAGTTTTGGAGAAATTCACATTGGCTTAATGCAAAAAGAGATGATTTAAGTACGTTACAAGCCATCCCTGTTAGTTTTGGAGAAATTCACATTAGCTTAATGCAAATCCTCCAGGTTTGTTCCAGCATATTTAAAAGGTGAAGTGTAATCCAATATAAAGCTTAACTATAATCCAATTACTTTTTATGTCAAAGTTAATGAAAACTTAATTATATGAAATGGCCTCTTTCAAAGAACTTTAAAGAATTTGCTATATTTTCAAGCATTTAAGTATGCACGAACTCAAAGCCATAGAAAATACTAAGAATTTAGTTTAAAGATACATATATTCAGTTCAGTTCAGCTCAAAAGGTCCTGCTGTATTCAGTGAATTCATCCCAAAGGAATATCAAATAAAATCAGGTTGTTTAAAAAATTAAATGAAAAAATTTATTCATAATACTTAGCTGCATCCTGCTAAATATAAGCAAGAAATTCAACACAAAGAAATTATGTAACATCAACTAAAGAAATATAGGCTTAAAAAAATCACAATTCAAACAATACAAATGAATGACTTATTTAGTCAAGATTTAAAGAAACTACAAGTAATTCACTTAATGATTAAAATGACACGAGATTTTTTCTAAATCAATTTACAAGAAACTTCAATTCAAGCAGTGAAACACAACTTAACTTATTTGGTCGATATCCAAAGAAACTATTACTTATTCAATCAATGATTAAAATGACACACTATTTTTTTAATAACCGGAATAATTTACAGCAAACTTCAAACTTCCCATTGCAAAAATTTAAACGCTTTCTTCTTTGTATTTTCTCCTATCCCACAGATATTAGTCGGTTAACATAGAAGGCCTCTTTTAAGAAAGAAAATGGCATCTTTTAAAAAATGCTTCCGATGAAAATTCGGAAGAATTCTTACCTCAGCATATTCGTTAGTGATTACTGTTGATTGTTGTATTTCCTGGGGACGCAATAGCAATACTTTGCTCTCCATTTCTTCAACTCTTTTCTGCGGACAACCTTGCTGCTTCGAACTGAACTGCTAATACCTAAGGGATAAACCGTTCTCGTATAAATAAAAATTAAAACTTAATAATTGAAGTAAACTTAGAAATTAAAGAAGATAATTCATATTCTCTTCTCTACCTGTATACAAAATATAGCCATTACCAAGCATTTAACTCAAATTTGTCAGGAAAGAACGGAGCATTTATATCCATAAGACTGGTAGAATGTCATTAAAGTACAAATACAAGGCCCAAAGGATGCAATGTGAAAATTAAAAGGGAACTGCAAAGAATTTCTGGTATCCCAAAAGTCCTATCCAGAGATTAAGATGGTTACTATATTATAGAGATGTATCCTTGAGGTGGCAAGTGGCAAGTGCAGGGCTGTGCAGGTGTGCGACTGAGTGCATGGTGGTATAGATTGCAGTCGATGGTAGAGATGGCTAATGGTTGCAGATGGCGCATGTAATTCCGAGCAAGTCTCAGTAGGTGATAGAGATGGCAGAACAATGAGAGCATTGGACAGAACAATACGAAAACGGAAAAGTTTTTAACTGTGTGTTATGTTGCAAGCATAGACACGTATACATATGATTATGAAAAAACTAAGTTAATGTTGCTGACGTTAGCCCGCCGCCGGGTCTTGGGGCACAAAGTCCCACGCCTAGGTCACCTATATAAACAATAAAAAACAAGATAAATCAATATTTAAATAATTCCCCAAAAAAATTTAATACAAACTATAGGAAAAATTATATGATTTTGTTAAAGTTGCAACAAATTACTTCAAATAATCGCCCTGAGCGGCGGGGACATAATAAAATATCATGACATATATATATATATATGAAGGTAAGCTAGGGCACCCAAAGATCTAGATTTACCTTAACCTTTGTATTGGTAATGAAAAAGGTTATGCCATCAAGATGTATCTTTAACTTTAAGGTTAATATGTAAATGCAAATTGGAAAGAATGTTGGGTTTTTATCTTGTTCTCGATTTGTGCTTCTTTTGTGGAAGAATGTTCATGATAAATATATGTGTGGGTATTTTTAAAAGAAATATAATTTATTCTCTTCTGGTTAAGGATTTCAAGAGGCTAATGAACATCAAGATTTTATCTTTGTCATTGAGTTTATCAAACATTAAAAAGATAATCAAACATCAAGGTTTCATCATTGTCATTTGAGTTTATGTAAATGCAAATTGGAAAGAATGTTGGGTTTTTATCTTGTTCCCGATTTGTGCTTCTTTTGTGGAAGAATGTTCATGATAAATATATGTGTGGGTATTTAAAAAAAATATATAATTTATTCTCTTCTGGTTAAGGATTTCAAGAAGCTAATGAACATCAAGGTTTCATCTTTGTTATTGAGTTTATCAAACATTAAAAAGATAAATAAATAAATATTAACTCATAAAATAAAATAAAATAAAACATAAAATTTCTAATTATCATAAACATCTAAGGTATTATTTTTGATACCATGCTTTGCCGTAAAATTTTAAAATTTAATAATAATAATAATAATAATAATAATAATATGATAAATAAGATTTCAAAATTTAATAAAAACAAAATTATAATCAGAAATAAGATTTCAAAATTTAATAAAAACATAATGAGCATTGGGCAAGGTCCATTGTGGATTTGAAACTACCATGCCATTAGGATTTCAAAATTGAATGAAAAATCCAGCTTGAAGCAACTTAAGTTTAGGTAATAGTCTGATTTTAAACATTCTATACCAAAATAAGTAAGAAAGATCAAGGTGAGGAAAGACTCAATATTTTTATCCTCTCACCTTTTGTAAATAATATTTTCAAAATGACTCAGAAATGCTCACCAAAGCATTATTTGAATCATGGGTACTCATGGGTACCAAAAGCATTATTTGAATCATGGGTTTTTTAATTGCGGGATGTAGTATATTAGTGCCATGCGGTAATGGTGTATTACTGTTTTGTAGACTAAAATATGGTAGGTATATATATTCCAGAATCCTGTTTGGGTTAAGGGTTAGGTTCAGTGCTTGGATTTTTTATTTGAGATCATTTTGTCTTTTCATTTATCTAATAGGTATCCTCATCCAAGGGGACCCCAACAAAGAGAAAATTCCACTGTGAGAACCTTGGCAATGAGTTTCTTGGAAAAATCCCCAATGCAAAAGAAGGCTTTGCAAACTCAAAAGAATAATGCATATCCAATTACTTCAAACATTGAAAGTTTCAGCAAAGAAATTCAATCCGGCATGCTATCTCAGTATACAGAATTCAGTTTCAGTCCTCCAATTATTTCCTGTAGGGCTGAGCCTTACATGACAGAAACACCGGCTTCCACAAACAGTGATATAGCTGCAGAGTTTTTTTTTTCTTACAGTGACATATGGATCGATACATCAGAAGAAGCGCAATTCGAGTCGAGCAAAGAATTCCCGAATGAGGGCAATAATAATATTGAGGAGAAGGAATTTGGAGGTTTTGATGATATAGGTAAAGGGGCCGAAATCCGAGAGGGAGGTTGAAGCTTTGGATGCTTGGATCCATTGTTTTGTTGATTGGAAAAAGGAACCCTCTAGGCTAGTGCATCTTCTTGTAGCCATGGCTGTTGTACAGAGCAATTCAGGCAAGGTAAAGTTTCCAGAAATTGCACAAAAAATTCTGCTTAGTTGGCCACCATCTCGAGGTATAAATTTTGAATGATGGACGTGTGCTTAAATGATTGAAATACAAATATTGTCTTTGTCTTCAAATTGTCATAAAATTTGGATCTACTTTGTGGAAATGAGAGAAATCATGGCCCCCAACTTTGGGTTTGTTGTTAGTAGGTTGAATGTGATTTCTATTAGATTAGAAATCGGAAATGGATAAATGTGATCTCCATTAATTTGGATCTACTTTGTGGAAGAGAGAAATCATGGCCCCCAACTATGTGATTGTTGTTAGCAGGCTGAATGTGATCTCCATTAGACGAGAAATCAGAAATCTTTAATAATATTAGTAGTAAAAAATCCTTAATAAGTATAAAGCTCTCTTCGTATCTAGAGGATTATCCCAGAAAGAGAGATTTTTTTATAAGAATACTTTTGCTCTAGTTTTAAGGTATACCATTAGCATCATTGATAACATGCTCAAGGCCATTGGCCATTGGCCAGAAATGCAGAACGCTAGTTCTCTGTTCACAACAAGGCATTTGAGGCAAAAATCAACTACATCCTAGAAGCAACGTTTTATGTTTTATTTAAACAAAAGCAATAAAACCATAAATTAATGGAGATGCGCGGTTAGACCTTATGGATGTGATGCATCACCGCTTTCTGCTTTCTTGACATCTTGTGTCGTAATGGCAATGTCCCCAATTACAACAGTTGCTTTTAGAGGGGAGAAAATTTTTAATTGCAAGGAGATATTATGAGTTGTAGTTGCTAAGTTGAGATTTGCCATTGTGAAACCTACCTATTGGGCTTTGATGAAAATACTTCCATGGATAAGGCCATAAAATCACCAAATCAACATAACACAACTTTTAAATAATTATCCAATATGATATTCATAACACTATCCAATTTATTTGGCATCTTGCAATTTAGTTACATCCTAAAATTTATTTTTACACTTTATATTACTTTTTTGCTATAAATTTAACTTTTTAATTTTTGATTATTAAATATAAATTAAAAAACACAATTTTGATTAAAGAACGCACTCACTTAAACTATCCAAAGACCATTGTGACCCTTTGCCAACCCTTTGTTATTATTATTATAATTTATTCATAATATCAAAAGTGAGTGGTAAGTTTAAGCAATGACCCTCCTTTTAGATTTGACCATATTGAAGTTACCCTAGAGAAAATGGAAGAAACGGACAAAGTAAAGCCGGTGGTTTTTTGTTTCTATGACAGGGAGCTTTCTCATATGACACAAGGATTTTTCATGATGAGACAACAACTCTTGGGTCACCTAAATCATTAACTTTATCATTGAAATAATAAATAGTGATTTTAGATAATGGCCTTTTTTGCACCAATATCATTGACTAAGAAATTCACCTAAGTTTAAATCATTAAAGTAAATTAATGGAAAGAAAGCAAATATAAAATTGCTAAGCAATTTTAATAATGGAAGTTTCAAAATTTCTATTTCAAAATCAGTCTTGGTGGATGGCAACCAAATTAATATCAACCATTTATAATTTTTTTTATAACTCTAGAACCAACATAAACCAAGCAACATCTCATGCTAAGAGTGTGTTGGGGTTTCAATTAGGACTATGTAAATTTTAGTCAATAATGGGTAACTTCTACTTAAATCTTTAAACTTATATAAATCTACAAATTCCAAATAAATCTAAATCTCTAAATTTTTAGAACAGCATAACTTCTAATTTTTTAACTGCTTCATAACTTCTACTTAAATCTTTAAATTTATATAAATTTAATAACTAAAACTTATATTTTCTAAATCTTAAATAAATCTAGTAACTAAAAACTTATATTTTCTAAATTAAAAAAAAAAAGTTTACACCTCTATAAACTAAACTAATATTAAATTTAACATATTTATAACATTTGCTGTTATTAAAAGTTTCACATTTTAGTTCATCTACTTAGCATTGCAACCCAAATTTAAACATGGCCACCCAAATTTATTTCAACTTGGATCATTAAATTTAAATATAAATAATTTACAAATGACATCAAACTCACATTTAAACTTGAGTCGTTCAGATTTTACATGCCTCCAACCCGGATTCGAACTAGATGCTCTCAAACAGGATTACGAACCTTGCTCGTTTAGATAGGTCCGGGTCCACAACCAGACCGACAAGAAGACAAGCTATTTAAAAATGGTTGTATTATTAATATAATATACATTGTTTTACCTAAAATATTTAATGGCGATGAGTTTAATGTCTTAAAAAGTCTTCTAAATTCAGCTAATCCGGACCATGATGTGGCTGCTCCTCTGTCATGGAAATCACCTTGTCAATCTGGGCACATGTAATAAGAATTGTTAATATTTACAACTCCCTAAATGAGGTGTTTGTGAGGGAAGTTTCTTTGGGCTTCCGTGGCAGGACCTACCTTGTATTCGCTCTATGGTGAAGGAGAGAGTGGCTATTGCGGCCTTCTCTCCGTGTTCGTGCATATCTTTATTTGCCTCAACTCCTGCAACTCAGAACTCAGGTTTTCGTATTGACAATCGCGCAGCCAGTTTGGTTATAGGTTGTAAGTGCACACGCTGGAGACAGGGCACTGTGGGTACATTGGCTTGCAGTGACAGTGGGCTTAGGTTGTACAAAGAAATTCTGGCTCTTCGTGTGTGTGTTATCAATTCCGTGGCCCCTTTAGGATCTGTTCCCTCTCTCCAAAGGCAGTTCGCCTGCATCTCTCTCTGGTCAGCAGTCAATGAAATGGCGCAGCAAGGGGGAAACTCTGATATGATGGACATAAAGAAGAACTTAAGGAGACTCTACGAACTGCTTTCCATGAATGTTATGGACAACAGAGCGACGGCTCAGGTGATAAAGAAGATGGAGGACACAGTTAGTTACACTTCGAACCAGGTGAGCAATCATGATGCTCGTATTGACGACAATGAGAGTCGCCTGCTTGAAATTCAGGGGCAGGTTGAACGAATTGCTGAGGACTTGCAGAAATTCATCTCTATGAATCAGAGCAGCAGAGTCCATGTAGCTTCTGGCGACAATGTGCTTCCAATGGAGGAGGAGTCTGTCCTGCAGCCAAGAGGCAATCCTTAGCTCTCCTTTGTATGGCGTAGCTTATATGTTTTTCTGTCTTTTAATTAGCAATCAGTTTGTAAGGGTTTACACAACTCTAGGCTCTATAACTTCTGAACAGTCACATTTTGAATTTTGTAAGGAACTGTAGTGGATGATCCCATGGTGCTGCCTTTTTGATGAGTGCAGACACTCTATGCTATTTTGCCTGTACTGAATGGCTGTGCACAGCCACTTTTTAAATATATCTTTTTCTGTTTCTGTAAAAAAAAAAAAAAACTCCCTAAATGCAGATTCCATAAAAAAATGTGCTTTCTTGAAATTTGTAGTCATTTTAATATTACTTAATGTTTTTACAAATTGTACCTAGCTTTGAAAATTTATTTCAGAAATAGACAATTTTTTTTTCAGATTATAGTTTTGAAAAAATATTTAAAAATGAAGAATTTTTAAAATAAGTCTATGCTAATTTAAAATATACATTTCTAAATTAGAGTACATGTATGTTAATTTTATAAAATTTTTATAAACGATTGAATTTTCTTGGTGTAGTTATTATTTATGTTTATAGAAAGGATGACTAAAGTTCAAATATAATGACGCAGGTCATGATAGGTATAAATTGAACTTTATTCAAATATTTTGATGAATCTACAATATCCAATCATGCACAGTGCTGGGCTCGATATTTTTGGGTGATTTCTTTTATGATGAAGGATGCGGGTAAAAGTATGCATAAATTGCTTGTAAAGATTATTATGGCTATTATCGATAAAACCGTCACCGTGTTTATTGCCCAGACTCTCAAATTATGACATTTGAATGGAGGATGGTCTAAATATGCTTTTTATTCTCAATCTTTGTGCATATTCATAATTTAAAGCCACGTTGTACTTGTTGTCTGGTTGCATTATTCGATGAATCGTTCTCATTCTGGTAATTGTGTATAATCATCCTCTATTATGATTATTAAAGAATTAGATATGCTTTACTATATATGCATGCCACGCATAGTTATCGTTGATTATATAATGTTGCAAACTATCAAGCTATATATTGCATCGATGCAACATTTACTTCCAGTGAATCAATCTATGATTTAACCCAAATAAATTTCAAAATCATTTTACAACAATTTATCTTTCAAAATCATTTTTCAAACCATTATTTTTTTACATTTCAAAATCAGAATGTTTATGTATGACATTTTTACATTATGTTAATTCAATCTTTCTAAATATTCACTATAAATATACTTTCCTTCAAGTTTGCAGTGATTTGGAATATGTTTTTCCTTCAAGTTTGCAGTTGAATATGCTTTACATTAAATTTAGATTTGGCAATTTAAATCTCTCAAATATTCAAGATGAATATGCTTTCCTTCAAGTTTGTAGCAATTTCAAAATATTCAGCATAAACATGTTTTATATGAATGTTGGAGCAATTTTGAATATGCTTTCCTTCAAATTTGCTGTAATTTCAAAAATATTTTACATTAACATATTCTATTTGAATTTTGCATCAATTTTGAATATGCTTTCAGTTATTTGAAAATATTCAAAATCAACATACTCTATTTGAATTTTGCACCCATTTTATTTGATCTATAGGACTTCCCATTAACAAACGCATTTTGTTCAAATTCTACCTAAACAAATGGATAACTGTATTACTCAAACTATTCCAATTCTTCACCCTATATGTCTTTTCTCCTCGTGTAAGTATTTTACCTTTCTTGCCTAGACCTTCTATTTGAAGAATTGTGCTCCTCAAAATAATCACAAATTTTCAAAATACAGACTTATTTTTGGTTTAACTCTTTGAATCCTGCAGTTATTTTATTATCTAAAATTTGGTTTTAATAAAAAACAGTTTCATAGAAATTTAACAAAAATCCAATGAAAAATAAATGGAATGACGGCTCCTTATCCTGAGCACTTTGTTACCAAGAAAATGCCTTTGCAAAGGCTATATATATAAATTTAGGATGAATTAACCTTGTTTAGATACATAGATAGTTGAATACAAAACTCTCTGAATAAAAGAGGATATAATTTTGTGGCGGTTGAGTTAGATAAATGACTATAAAGAAAAATGTAATTTAGAAAAATCATGGATGGGGAGGAGTGGATGGACGCTGAATCCCCGAGGGAGGTCTCATTGCCAAGGCATGATCACCCTGAAATCTAAATCCGGATTCATCAATATCGCCTGTTTTGGGTCGCTACCCTCTCCTCATGACCCCGCTGTGAGGGTTCGGTCGGCTCGATTTCTAATTGTGTTTTAGGTGCATTCCTATTATCTTGTTTCCAGTACCGATTCTTTCACTTACCTTTGATCTCTAGCTTTTATACTATTACCCTATGTATGTCTTCATTTTGGCTAGTGATATGTAATTATCACTGATCCTGTTTTTAGTAGATTGGATATGGTTGTTATTACCTATTTTATTGCCTCCGCTCTACTCCTGCAGGCTTTTAATTGCAAGGTAACGAATTAGCGCATAGGCATCAATAGGCAGGTCCGGGTGTGGGTTTACTTGGGTTAGAATCGACTCCTGGTGCTTCCAGGTTAAGCTCCGGATTCTGGACTATCAGGTGTAGGTTTTGGCAGGTCTGTTTCCTCCGTTTATTTAGTATATTCAGCTGTTGTAGTTGATAAGGGAGAGTCAGTTTTATCAGGATTAGTACTAGCTGCAACAGATACGAGGGCTAGTACTGGTGGTTAACAGCCTCCATCATCGTAGTCTTGTTCTAGCTTCTTAGTCTCCCAGCGCGCCCGATGGTTCTGGAACCACACTGAAACCTGCCTTGGCTGGAGGCCTAACTCCACAGGGGGCTGCATCTTCTGCTTTGGTTTGATTTTTCTCTCGGTTTCAAAGCTTGTCTCTAGTGACCTCATGCATCTTCTGCTCTGGTTCGAGTTTGCTCTCGGTTTCAAAGATCTTCTCTAGCGACCTCACCTGCTAAACGCTCAACCTCCTCTTTTTTGAGTGAAGCCCCGCTGCTCTCCTCGTCATCACACAGCTCGACCTCCTCGCTGCTGCTTGGATTATTGTACAAAACATTGCCATAGAACCGGGATCCGCTTCGAAGGTCGTGACCATTAGCTGCAATTCAAAAAAACAAGAAAATGAACAAAATCAGGCAGGCGATCAACGATATTTTCTTTATAGTGAATTATTTTGAACCAACAACAATGCTATAGTCAATTATGATATCGGTACAACAATGCTAAAGTCCAATGATATTTTCTTTTCAGTGAATTATTTTTAACCAACAACAATGCTAAAGTCAATTATGATATCGATACAACAATTCTAAAGTCAATTATATGATATCTACAGTCTCCGAGCAGTGGAGTAGTATATCCTTAACGCTCACAGGTGTGTGTAGATAAAGTATAAATAGAAGTTGCATCTTCGGTTTTCTTGATTTGTTATCTGTCCCAGAAAGGAATTTGTAGTATGTACAGAATGTCTTTTGCAGATGAAGCCCCAAATTCTAATCACCTTACACAATATCTTTGGACAATATATGTTCAAAGTAAATTTTATTCATACATTTTTCTTAAAATTTTAAGATGTCCTCCTTGCAAAACATCAGACTATGTTGTGGAGTATTGAGCCACTAAAAAGCAAGAGGAAAAAGGCATCGAACAAGATGAAGAGAAAAAAGTGATTGAAGCAAATATAAGGATACGACAACAAGAGCTTCAAGATGAAGAGCAGGGAATGAATAAATGACAAGAAGCTATAAACGCTGCACTTACACTACCTTCTGAAGAAGTTGACAAACAGGATCTTCCCTTTTCCAATTCAATATCAAATGCAAATGATATGACATGAGCAAAACCAACGGAATGAGGGTTGTTATATTGGCCTTAAGCGCATTCCGTTATATCACCATGAGATATTTGGACAATACAGTGTCTCGTTGTTTGCAATGTCCCTTTGTAAGAGTATCTAAATAAAGTATGGTAGTTTAGTTGATAACTGCAAAATAGGCGCGATAGTGAAATTTTTAATCTTTATGATTAGGAGGCATTGGAGAAATGAGATGTTATATTCAGACTGGGGAACTGGGAAGGATGATCATTGGGGATCTCTCTATTGAACCATGAAGAGGTAGTGGCAGTGACTATGAAGAGGTGGGGGGTGAATATGAAAAGGTAGTGAGGTGATAAAGGCGGTGATGGTGGCGGTGGAAACAGTGGGGTGACAGTATGTTAAATGTGCAGTGATAATAAGGTGGTGCAACAACATAAAGCAGTGCAGTGGCCATGCTTGTCTTTGTCTCTGATACTTGTGTCTGGTTCTGGACCAGACGGTTGTGTAGCGATGAGATGGGAGTCATCAGGCTCAAAACCCATTGAATAAATCCAGATTACATTTTTTAAATTCAAAATGCTGAATGTTTAAACATTTTTAAATTCTCATCATATACAGGAAACACGGGAAATCTTCTTGTCATTGTTGTTCCTGCATTGTGTCAAGAACAAGGAAGTGCCTTTGGAGAAACCAATGTTTGCAAAGTAACTGGGAGAGCATATGCTTCGTTTTCTTTGGCAGTATGATTCTAACTAGATATTAATTCTCTAGACTTTAAACTTAGTATTGGCAACGCTTCTTTATGATCAAAAACCTGAAATCACACATCATGATTAGAAATTAGAATCATGATAACCAAGTCTTTGCTGAAATTTAAAGGGATAAACTCGTCCACCACTTCTGCGCTTTGCAACTTTCTATAACAAGCACTTGTCTCAAGAAACAAGCAAGACTTATTGACGTTCAAAAGAAAAGGTAATTCACAATTTTTATTTTATATATTTCTACAGTATACTGGGTATATTTACCTTGTTGTGCTGTATCGAGCAACACTATATCCTGTTAATTGTTCACTACGGTCATTTGGAAATGGTGCAGCATAAGAAGGTTGTTAATTGCTCACTACTGTCATTTGGAAATGGCGCAGCATAAGAAGGTTGAGGGAATGAATCATTTGAGTTATTATGAAATAAATTGTAAGACAACATGTCTATATGGGAATTTTCATGTTAAGCACTGGTTGAGTCACTTCACATTTCAAATAGACTGGCAAATAGATTTGCAGGCCAGCATCTCATCGTTTTGAGCTTCTGATTGTAAATAGACTTGCAGATAAGCATTCGTGGGTATCCTTGTTGGTATCCTTGTAAGTTCAAAGGTAAGTAATATCGAGCTGCACCGTTCTGAAAAAAACAATGTTTGTAAATTGAATTATCTTTAATAAAAAAAAGGCTTAGTTAATATTCAAAGTTGATTTATATCTCTTAATAAAAATAAATAAAATCATTTAGTATTGAAATTTGATGTGAATGATAAGTTCACAAAGATAAAAACCATTTTAAAAATCTATCTTTTTAACCTTCTAAACGAATTCTCGAACATCAAACTTACAGTGTTGATTTGTGTTTTGCAAATTAAATACACAAGAAAAGATTTTCTAGGAAACCCTAATCCACGTGATGAAGCGTGGACTCTGCTTTAGAAGAAATCTGTGAATTCGCCCCGCACATGACTATATATATCCACATTAATCTCTGCCTGTGCAAAAATCAATGGTAAGTTATTACAATTCAGTTCAGCAGGTTCACAAAATTTACCAAAATTTACCTTTTTTAGCGTTGCCTCCATATATCCTCGAAAGCCAAGGATTCCTTCGGGCATCGCATAATGTTGTTTAATTTGAATGATATTCTTAGAACCTTTCCTTCAGGCATCACATAATGTTGTTGAATTTGAATGATGTTCTTAGAACCTGTAGAAAGAAGAAGGAAGAGTCAACAATGCAAATTTAACCCTAAAAATACTCATAAAAAAACAAATTATATAAAAAGAACTATAGGTCCTTCTTTCTATTGATAATATTGATAATCTTATAATTGCATATTGTATACCAACTTATCCACTACTGTAAACCAACTTGTTCACAGTAACTTTTTGGAGAATTCCTTCCAAGAATGAATGCCTTTATAGGCTAATATACCTATAATTTGGTATCAAAGGTTAATATGGATTATCCTAATACAGACCGTTTACACAAACCTTCATGACTAGACTGTAAACTAAGAGAGAAAGTGAAAGAATCGAATCAGAATTAACGTGAATGTGAGATGTGAGAAGAAGAAAAATATGTCAAAAATGGTATCTGAAGCAGCCTATTCGCTTATTTCCAAACCCGCTTATTTCCAAACCGTGACCATCACTGAATTTGCAGCACATAAAATAAAATAGAATAAGAGCAAGAATGCAGCCTCTCCAACAGTTCTATATGGACATTTATGCTGGATCATGGCCCATGGCAATGGTCACTTCATATATGGGCATCTATGTTATCATCACTTGGAGGACATGCAAAGTTTCAGTAAACACGTATTACATGCAAGGTCTAACAGGAAGCAGGAGATGGCGAACCAACATTATTGAAGTTAGAGTGTCAGAAGCTCGGAAGAGGTGCATCATGGTTGTCTAATCATTGGGATCCGAAATCTGCAATATATATTAAAGGAGGTATTTTTACGAGGATCATTATAGCATTGCTGATATGAGCAACGCCGCCTGGTCTTGGGGCACACTAAACCAAGGCAACGTCATCTCCACCGTCCAATAATAAGCTTAAAAAAGAG
Source organism: Pseudotsuga menziesii (assembly GCA_001517045.1). Classification (NCBI taxonomy): domain Eukaryota; kingdom Viridiplantae; phylum Streptophyta; class Pinopsida; order Pinales; family Pinaceae; genus Pseudotsuga; species Pseudotsuga menziesii. The sequence goes on along the minus strand of LPNX010495651.1, from coordinate 238,508 downwards.
ACATTTAAGAAACTAAAAAATAAAAAAATAAAAAAATAATACACATCATTAGACAAACTTCCATGGTTTTCTAAAAATTACTACAAATTGGTCCAAATAATAGATGTGAGCGATTCATATATATCCCCTTGTCGAGGACATAATAAGAGTTTGTTATAAATTTATTACGGAAAAATAACTCTGTTTTGTTTAATTCAAGAATAACACATTTCTAAAACCCAAATGTTCAACAAAAAGCAAAAAGCAAGCCCTATTTTCTTCAATTGTTTTGACAAATACGTACCGGCCTAAAACCTGGGTCTTCAACAAAAAAGACAAAAGTGAGAAAATAATATTTTGTTAAATAGCCACCTTCCGGCCTGCTGATTTGTTGGTGTTTTCCAAAAGACAAAAGTGAGAAAATAATATTTTGTTAGATAGCCACCTTCCGGCCTACTGATTTGTTGGTATTTTCCAAAAGACAAAAATGAGAAAATAATATTTTGTTAGATAGCCACCTTCTGGCTTGCTGATTTGTTGGTGTTTTCCAATTGCTCATAGGCACAAATTTAACTATATAGAAATGAGCTTTTGCCATTTTTTATCATATAATGCACACTTATATTTTACGCACTCCTTCAGTGCCAAGTTGTTCAGTTTCTAAATAAGGTTTAATAGTAGGCTTTTAAGGATTCTGAAACCATTATGCCAGTTCACATTTGTAGAGCCACACGAATCATTATCAAATATATACTTTTGGTTATGCAATCTCCTTAATAAAATACAATGGTTAAAAATATTGATTTTTTTCAATGCAAGGATATGAATTAGACCTATGGACATACTAATTTCATGTGCATTACATGCAGAAAGTTTGGCTGTCTTTGCTCAAATCCTAATATTATTTCACAAACACTAACAAAAATATTTGACCAAAACACTCTTATGGATAGTGCAAATGTTGTTATGTAAGTTCAGACCTACAAAATAACAGTATTAGGTTAAATTTCAAATCCTACATAGATAATCTTACAGTGCTATATTGGATAGTGAAGGTCTCTTTTAGACATATATCTCTATCTATCTATGTAAGACTACGTAGGCTTAAAGTTTCAAATTGGGTTTCTATTTGAGGACATAATGATTAATGGGAAAATAAGCCAATTGGGAAACTACATTTCTCAATCACTGTAAAATTTTATTCCAAGCAAACGAGATAGGAATCTTACAAGGATATCATTGTATAGTTTTTCAACAAACACTTTAATTGTTGAAATATTGTAACTTTGAAGAATATTCTAAATGTATTTTACTTATGTACCCAAGGGAGATGTCTTATTCCTCCGTCATGATGTAACTATTGTATTTGGTCATCATAGAGTCATGAGATATACCCTCCATTGTAAGTCGGGTCAATAGTACCCTAATGAATATAATATAATACTATTTTGAGTCTTCCTAGGTGAAGCCGGCCCAGTCAATTTAGTGGGGCCGACTTGTTAGGTTAAAAGTCAAGTGACATAAAGAATATAAATAGAGGAGTTATGTTCCTCATTTGAATACACACACTCACTTGTGTATAACACATAGGAGAGAGAGAGAGAGAGACCAGCAAGAAGGAGGATCACATGTTTTGGGTTTTTATCTTATAAATCTATATAGAGGAAGTTTTGTTGGGTTTTCTTCCCCTTAAGGGTTTCTGAGGATAAATCTATGTCTATCTTGCGATTGTGTTTCTTTCAGTGATTCTACATATGCTAATGTTGTGAATTTAGATTAAACACTAATGATATCTAACTAAACATATGAAATCTTAACATGGTCTCAGATATAGCCTAAATAAACCAAATTTCACAAGGTGAAACCCTCTCTCCTCTCCCTCCAACAAGAAATTAGGGTTTCTGCAAAATTATAATTTTGAAAATTTACTTGCATAGAAATTTGTGCCTCCCTAGAGTGCATATATTGAGCCCTAGATTGAATTTTTTGAGTGGGTGAATCTCTGGGAAAGCCAAGCCCTAGTTTGGCCCTAACCCAGAAAACTACAAAAACCAGAACCAGAAATATTCAGAAACTAAAATCTCGCATGCAAGTTTTGAAGGGTGAAGATTTGGAATCTCTAGAAACCAAGTGGACCAACCAACTCACCTCAGTTAAGCACATCCCTTGGTAAGGTCATCTTTTCATTTTGAGAAATTTCAATTTTTAGTGACCTCCTTGATAAGATGGCCCCTAGCACTAATTTTGAGGACAAGCTAAAAGACATAGAAAACTTATGAGCATGGAATTATAGGATTGGTATCATTCTTAGAGATAATTATCTTGAAAAATACATCAAAGGTGAAGTTGTAGAACTGAAAGAAAATGAATCTAAGGAGAAGCACCAGAAGGACATAATCAAGGAAATGAGGATCATAGTTGATTCTATCAAAGATCACTTGATCCCTAATGTGTCATCTAAAGAGACACCAAATCAAATGTATGATTCCCTTTCCATAATTTATGAGGGAAAGAACATCAACATAAAGATGAATTTGAGAGCTCAATTGAAGGGTACCAAGATGAGTAAAGCAGAATCCATTCAAGATTAATTCACAAGGGTCTCCCATTTCAAGGAATAACTAGATGCCATTGGAAAATCCCTTGATGAAGATGAACTAGTTATGAATGCTCTCAATGGTCTCACTAGACCTTGGGATTCATTCATATAGACTGTGTGTGCCAGAAAAGAAAGTATGGGGTTTGACATTGTATGGGAAGATTGCATCCAAGAGGAAGCTATAGTAGCTAAAAGACAAGCTCTACTTAAAGAAGATGATCAAGCTCTAGCCACCCATACAAGAAGAAGAAGACAATCAAACTTTAAGAAGGATAGTCAGAAAGAGTACAGACCTCCAAAGAAGTTTCAAAGGAAAAGAGAAAAGAGTCAGAAGAATGACTACTCCAAATATTAATGTTATAACTGTCATAAGATATGACACCTTACCAGAGAGTGTCCATTTAAGAAGAACAACAACATAAGGAATCATGCTCATCTAGCTGAAGATGAGAATGAAGAAGAAGAGGAAATACCTCGAAAGAGACAAGCAAAAGAAGAATATGTATAATATGTACTATTCTATGCACTATTTGGGTCTGTAATACCTGGAGAATATACATGGCTTATTGATAGTGGTGCTTCAAAGCACATGACAAGGAAGAAACAAACTCTATCAAGACTTGAAGGAAATAACTCTCCTCAGAAAGTATCATTAGAAGATGACTATCAATATCTCATCAAAGGAATTGGTGAATCAAGCTACAAGATTGACTCTGGAACCTCCATGAAGTTGAAGGAAGTACTATACGTACCATTTTGGAATACCATGCCCTGGGGGCTTGTTTGATCCCAGATAGTGATTTCCTCAGTCTGTAAACTAAGGAAGGATCCTCAATGTACCCCTCAGGTTATTTCATGTAAATCTCCTTCAAGTCACCACAGAGGAAGGAACGTTTTACATCCATGTGATGTACCTCCCACCTTTTTGAGGCTGCAACTGCCAAGACAAGCCTCATGGAGTCCATTATTGCTATTGGAGAGAATATCTCATTATAGTCCAATCCTTGAACTTGTGAGTACCCTTTGGCCACCAATCGAGCCTTGTACTTGGTTATGGTTCCATCAGAGTATATCTTGGTCTTGTAGACCCATTTTCACTGAAGTAGTTTCCTTCATGGAGGTAAGGACACAAGTTCCAAGTTTTATTGTCATGCAACGAATCAAATTCCTCATCCATAGCTGCCTGCCATATTGGATCATGGTAAGCTTCCTTGAATGTTTGAGGATCTGACCCCAACATCATGAGGCACCTCTCAGGGAGAAGTGGATATGTGTGGGACAATGCAACATACTCTTTCTATTACTGGGACCTCATTCTTCTCTTATCATCTGGATCCCCATCAACATCCCCAACTACTTTGATGAGTTGTTGAGTTGTTGAGATGAAGTGGATGTTGGATCTAGATATAGATCTCTTTGAGGTGTAAACTCAATATCAAAATCATGCTGATATTTCTCTTCTTCTGAATCTGAATCTAAAATGTTAGACAATAAATATGTATCTACAATAGAAAGTAAACAAGTTTTAATACCTTCATATATTTTGAATAGAAGTTGTGGTTGTACTGGATCTGAGTATGGAATGAAATGTGAGAATGCATATTCCTTGGATGCATGGTTTGCAATACCTTTCTCTATAATATTCCCAGTTGATATATCTGTGATCTCTAATGAGTAAGGACCAAATACCACTTGCTTTGGTGAGCCAGCGTGAGTCATCTGGTATATAGATAACAAATTTGTTGCAAGAGAGGGCACATATAGTACATTTTGAAATATCCATGCTAGATTTTAATACAACCTCTTCCTACTATTGGGATCTGAGGGTCATCACCCATATGAATAATAGGCCCTCTTGTGAGATTGAGAGTGGTGAAGGATTCCCTTGAGGCAACCATGTGGTTGGATTCTCCATAATCTATCAAGTAAGATTTTGACCGAGTGAAGCTTTCCTTCAAGGCATGGCACCTCTCATGATCTCTTGTCAGATTTCTAGCATCAGACTTCTTTACTCTTTGTGGAAGAGAAATATGTTTATGTCCAAGAAAATTTGTCAGGTGGTTTATTTTCTTCTTCATGCACTGGCTTTCTGGATGAAATCCTCTCATATAGTATGGACATCTAGTCTTTGCAAATCTCTTTTTTTCCTTGGAGCCCGAGGCTCCTTCGAAAGATCTCTGATTCTCTTTTGGCTTCGAATCAGTGAATTTGGGCTCCTTCCCCTTGTGCTTCCCTCTGGATTGTGCATTTTTTGAGTATGACATTAGAAGATCTTGATTCTTGGAGGTTTGTATCACTCCCATTTGAACCAACTTATCATGCTCGTGTATTAAGGACTCAACAAACACATATAGAGAAGGAATCTTGCAATTGGGGATGGAATCCCTTCCATAATGGAAGGTAGATACAAAGACAGAGTACTCAGAACCAAGTTTTCTAAGCACAGACATCACAAAATTCTCATATTTCCTCTCTATTCCGCATTGTTTACAGTGTAGTGCTAGTGACTTGAATTTTGTGAGAAACTGCTGAATAGTTTCGAAACTGTTGGGATGCAATGCAATGAGATCATTCTCCAATATGTTCCCTTGAAGATCATCTTGCTTACCAAATAAGATTTCAATATTTTCCCAAGCTTCTTTCAGAGTCCTAAGTCCCTCAAGATGGAACATAAGAACCCAGGATATGTGAGTGCATAGGAAGCCAAAGGCTTCATCCAACCAATTCAAGAACTTATTTTTCTCAGCAGGGTGATGGGGCTCTGTATCTCTTCCCATAGTCATCCTAAACAGGCCAAGCTTATGCAATGATACCCGCATATCTACCCTCCAATCAACATAGTTGAAGGGTGTAAGGATCTGAGGTATAAGAGCTGAAGGATCCATCAATTTGTCTGTCGATCAGTCAATTCTTCAACAAGCTACGTAGGTACCTGCAAGTAACACTGTAAAAACCAAAATCAATTTACAATCATGTCAGTTTCAAGCCTTCCACCTCGACATGTACACTTTCTCAAGGCTTGTCACACCTAGATAGACTTCTATGAACATAATTCAGAGGGAGCAAGGCTACATGGGGGATTCACCTTGTTGAGCAATATCTTATCACGTTCATTCATAAATGAGGGTTTCTAATTGTGAAAAATAAGGTCCATATATTTTAGGTATTGATGGGTGGGGAATACGGTATGGGGGGTATAAAAAAGGGTTTCTAGTAAAAATAAGGAATATATTGTAAAAATAGGGGTTTTTTTATTGGAAATATGTATTAGGAGGGGGGCTCAACAAAATGATTTTTGTAAGTAATTATCAATATATAGTAAAATTAGAGGTATTCTTTAACATCCCATGAACATAGCCACTATGACATGGTTTCACTAAGTGAAGACCTCATGCAAGGCTATCATTCCAGGATTTATGTGGAAACCCATCTGCTTCTGGTGTACAATGGAGGTTGGACAGACTTGCTTCTAGCCTGAACAAGGCTCTGATACCATGTTTGACATATTGAACCATTGATCTACAGGAAATGAGAGAAATTGAAAGGTATAATTGTGTAGTGGAATAGTAAGAACAATTTACACTGAACAAGACAAATTTCAGAGAAAACTGATAAGAATTGATCAGTAAATTACAACATTAATCTTCATTATTTCCAGCAGTATAAAACAATGTTACAAAAAGGAGAATTTGAATCATGTGAATAATATTCGAATATACCAACTTAATCCTGACTAACTGGCTAACTAGGAGTGTCTAAATCACTACATGGGAGCCACTAGTCTAACTCATGATAACTAAATCAGTCTGACAATTAGTTAAACTAGTTAAACCAGTTAAACTAACAAGGTAGGTGGGGCGTCGCTTCCCCATGCGGCAATGCATAAATGGCACTAGACTAACTGAATGTGATATAATTGAATTTAACTCAAGATAAACTAAGAATAATTGGTTACCTACCACAACTAACTGATGGAGGCTACCAGTGGCACTCACAGTGGCTCCTAAAATGTAGGGAATGGTCTCATAGGCACTTAAACTTGTGCATGAACATGCAATAAGCAATAGTTAACCTCTATATGTGTTCCCCATACTATAGTACAGTAAATATGTCTCCATATGTTAGACAAAATGATCAATAGACTATAAATGGACAAGTGAGGATTATTATAATCCTAACAGAGCCTCTACAGGGTGACCATGGAAACTGAGCCTAATCCTAGTACAATAGTAGAGAAGAGAAAGTGGAACAATAGGATATATTAGGCTTATGATCTATTGTGTCTCAGTATTTCCAGAGGCCTTCTTTTCCGTCTGGATGGATTAACTACACCAAATGAAATTGGGGAGAAGCTTCAATCTTTGTTTGGAAATACAAATGAATTTAGGGTACATCAACTAGAGAATGAGCTTGTCTCATCAAGTCCAAGCAATTTTGAGACCTTACAAGACTATTTCTCTAAATTCAAATCTCTTGTTCTTCAAATGAAGAAGTGTGTACTTGAAAAGGAGGACGATCAACTAATCTTGGCCATACTTTTGAATTTAGGCCCTAATTATTCAGTGTTTGTTTCAACCTTCCATGCTACCAAATTGATAGTTCAAAACTGGAAGATGCCATCACTTGCAGAATTCATGGAATCATTGACTTATGAGTAAGAAAAATTGGTCTTGATGGGCACCATAAAACCTTCCAAAGATCAAGATTTGGCTACTAGAGATTCAAAGAAGTATTCCAAAGGAAAGAACAAGGCTAATTCAAAGAATCCTCCTGATCAAAAGAAGGACAAGCAAAAGTCTCAAAAGGAGTCTTCAAGATCCAAGAAGAATCCACAAAAGAGGAAAGGAAAAGATGGAATAAGTAAGTGCTCATACTACAATAGGGGCTTCCACCTATAGAGTTCCTATATGAAGAAACAATTTGATATGCTGTCTCAACTCCTTGACACAATATCTCTCTTCCTGAAGGGTCAAATACGAAGGAGGAAGGATAAAATTCTGAAGAAAAGCAAAGACTTCATTCCTTAGTAGCAAGCACTGAGAATTCCTCTTTCATCATAGATTCTGAATCTTCAAGAAACATGGTTTCCAGAAGGGAGTCTTTCTCCTCTCTTGATGCTTCAAATGTTCCTATAATTGTTTTGGGAGGTGATTCTAAAACCGAATGCAAAGGGAAGGGTTCCTTCAACAATGTTTGGTATGTCCCAGGTCTTGCTTCCAAAATTTTGTCAATCTGTCAAATGAATCATACTGGGTCTCCTAATAAGGTTGTCTTCACAACCAATGATGTTGAAACCATTGAAATCTCCACTAGTGGATTCATTTCTAAAGATTTTGTTGAACGTGGCTCTAAAGTGTAAAAATTTTCTCACTTTGTGTCTTTCTCAACCCCCTCTGCTCTCCTCACCCATGCCATTGAAGCAAGAAAACTATGGCATGAGAGGTTTGGCTATCCAAATTACAAGTACCTTTATGATTTACATGAGAATAATATGGTCATAGGGTTTCCAAATATCAAGTTTTCTAAAGGAGTCTGTCAAGGTTGCATTCTAGGAAAACACCCAAAGATTAAGTATGAGAGAGTCAGTCATGAGTGAACCTCTACATGCCTTGAGCTTGTTCACAATGATATCATTTATCCATTTCCTTATATGTAAATGAGTCAAGCCAAATCTATTCTAACATTCATTGATGACTTTTCCAGATATTGTTGGGTCTTCTTTCTCAAATACAAGTCAGAATTCTTTGGCTATTTCAAGGTTTTTAAAGCCTTAACAGAGAATCAGTATGGAAGGAATATCAAGGCTCTTAGATATGATAATGGTGGAGAATATATCAAATTTTAATTCATACAAATTTGTGAAGACGTAGGTATCCAGATGCAACATTCTATTCCATACACATCTCAACAGAAGAGTGTTGTTGAGAGAAACAATAGATCTCTAAAATAGATGGCTAATTGAATGCGGGAATCTAAAGCTTTGCCACTAAATTTTTGGGCTGAATAAATAAACTATGTAGCCTATATATAGAATAGGGTTCCTCACAAATGCTTGTATGGAATTACTCTTTTCAAAGCTTGGAGTGGACACAAGCCTGATGTGTCTCACTTTAGGATTTTTGGCTCAAAAGCTTGGGCTAGAATTCCACCAGAGAAGAGAAGGGATTTGAAGCCCCAAATCCAAGAATAAATATTTGTTGGCTATCCATAAGATTTCAAGGGTTTCAAACTGATCAACATGAGCACTCAAAAAGCTTTCATTGAAAGGACTGTTCAATTCGAAGAAGAGCTCGTGCCAGCAATTGAAATTGGAGAATCCTCCTCACTACCACCTGAGATTATAAGTGAAGTTTCTCATGGTAGTTATGATATATATCATATGATTTCAGATCCATACACTCCTACAACACCTAAGTGGGAAGCACAAACTATACAAACAACTAGCGAACTTGACGGTAATCCTAGGAGAACTAGATCTCAGTTCAAAAGTGACATTTCTGTCAAGGATCCAAGTTTTGATGAGAAGTGTTAAATTATTGAATCTGGTCCACAATCATATGAAGAAGCTCCACATGATCCAATATGGCAGGCTTCTATTAAAGAAGAATTTCATTCACTGCAAAAGAATGAAACATGTGAGCTAGTCTCTCTCCCACCTGGAAAACATTTAGTGAAGTGCAAATAGATTTTTAGAGAAAATTGTGCTGCTGCTGGGTCTCTAGTGAAGTACAAGGCCATGTTAGTGGCTAAGGGATTCTCCCAAGTCCAAGGCCTTGACTACAATGAGACATTTGCACCAGTTACAAAAATGGATTATGTTAGTGCTAAAAGATGCACCTTGACTGCAAAAGGAGCATGGATAGCACATCTTAAGATCTAGGGATGAATAAAATTTAAATGGATTTGGTACATGGATGGGTTTATGGTTTTTAGGATAACATATCAGATTACTCAAAAGTGGATGTATGAACATGAACAATGCAGTAAGATACGAGAATGAACTTACATAAAGAAAGGACAAGCTTTGTTTTAGATCATTGATAAATCTATAAATCATTTATGAGAATCCAAGAATAGGAAACTACTATCCAAGGGAAAGAATTATGAATAAAGCAGAACATTTATTTATCATTTCAAAATAAAAATAAAACATGCTCCATTCACATATAATCACTTCAAAGCATATTTAAAAACCTAGAAATTGAAATACATGCCTGCAAACAAGATTATCGGCTCCAACCTTCCTAATACACTCTCAACCTTCTCGGCTGGAGTTCTCCTCCTTTGCAATGATTTTACAATGATATATATATATATATATATATATATATATATATGTGTGTGTGTGTGTGTGTGTGTGTGTGTGTGTATAAAAGCTAACCTCTTCATCATATCTTGGATCTAGTCTAATGTGTTTTTGCCAATTTTGGCTAATCAAACAAGAAAATGACCCATGTCCCTATTTAATAGGGTTACATTTCTACTATGACTAAAACACTTAAATGAAATTCCACTTGCACTCATGGATGAGTATTGATGAGCTCATCTGTCCCTAAAAATACTCCATCCAAGTCGAATTTGGACTTTTTAACCAAAATTTGTGAAATCTTCCATCTACAGGAAGTTGGTAGCGCAAAAACGTATCCTTGTTACAATCTTCTAAAATTGACATGGTGTATTTGCATGTCCTTGAACATCAATCCTTCTAATAAGTAATTCCCTTCCTTGTCACTCCAATAGTCACTTTTGAACAAAACTGTCAAAAAGATGAAACATAGATACTCTATTTTTTCCTTATGTGAATTTTAGGTTTGTGGCTAAGTATGAAATTTCAAATGTTGGATAAGACCCTTTGACTAATTAAATTCCTGAAAAATATCAGTGAGAATCTGGACACTTTCCTTGACACTTGGATAAGAGCTGAAGTCCAAACCCGTAGTACTTCTGTGAGCTCTCCCTTTGTCAACGTTTGGATATAAGACAAGCATTCACTGGGCATACTTGTCACTTGTGCAGTGATTCAATCGAGTTTTCTTATTTGCAGCATCAAGTTCACAAATAATTATAGTTTGATACAGACGTAAGAAAATTCACATTGCATGATGACTCCATTTTTTTAAAGCTATAAAGCACCATTATGCTTCCCTGTATGCATACCCACTAGAAGAATGACCCTTAACATGGATGCTATCAATTCATTGATTCCTGGGCATTTCTGGAGAATTCAACCAACATAGTTCTATTTATCTACAAACATTAAACTCGGAAAAAATTACTCAACATATTCTTTTTCACTTGAGTTATGTGGTCATGGCTTTTGATTTGAATATAATTTTATATTGTGGGAAATCTTGTCTGTCATGATTATCTTCATTATCTTAATGCTTATGGGTAATGATGTTAACATCTGGACACATGATTGGAATTGATATATTTGCTAGTTGGGCGCATTATGTACTATGATCACTCTTGGACCCTTTTATGGATGCTTACTTTGACACTTAACCAATGCTTTTAAAGTTAGACCTTCACAATTAAAAGAGGAGCTTCAACAGTAAAATGAGCAAGAACTCCTTGAATCTACTTTTGCTTCCATGTATCTGGAAATGCAAGCCAGAAAGACCATGTTTTTGTTGTTCCATCTTCATTTATTTGTGCAGTCGAGATATCAAGAACAATAACATCTCTAATATTAATACCTCTGCCTTGAACAATTTTTAACATACCCAAATTATTATAACAAGTCTTCAGTTCAACTTTAGCAACTCTTTCTATGGCAACATCATCTTCAAATTCAACTACAACCTTTAGGTTCTTGTATGATCATCATGGTGAGGTCCATTTAAATTCAAGTTCCAAATTGACTGCAACATCATAGTCGAAAAAACTTGATTCCTTAGTCTCTATATGATCTGAATCCTTCAATGATCTGTCCTTAATCGAATTGACAAAAAATGAGGCTTGACACTCGCACCAAATTAACCAAGATGAAAGTTTGAGGCGATAAGAAACTGGCCATCTTGATATTGGAACAATTCTGGCTTTTTTGGCATTAAAAGATGGAGTCCCTCACTACATACACGCTGCCAGAACTGAAAATCTTGTGGGACAGATCTGGTACCAACATCTAGCTCCGTCCGGGGATGGCATGCTCCCCACGAGCTACCAAGAACTAGTAGACTTGTGCCTTCCATTCCATCTCTGCAACTTGTAAGAATACCCTGTTTTAACAAAAACAAGGCTTCTCTAGAAATATTCACATCATGTAAACCAAAATATTGCATCCACATCATGCAAACCAAAAAATTGCAAGCTGAAACACACCACTTCTATAAGCAAACTGCAATTTGAAAATTCACAACTGTATAATGCCTTATCCATTGGGTGATGAAGCCATTCATATCTCAAACTTCTGCAGTTATTCAAAAACATGAAAATAATCTATCTTCTCATATCATGGATAGCTTATTCTTCAGCCTACTTCTACTCCTAATTAGTAGAAGCAAAATAATGAAGTAAAAATGGATCTCCAATGCAGCCAAGTAAGTAGTTCACTGACAACTTGAACTTTCCTTCCAACTTTATGGAAAGTCACAAACACACGGACAATAGTATGTAAATCATAATCTTTGAAATCATACTTACAATCCAAAAATACGGCCTTAAAGATGGCCATAAATGAAACTTCATCACTATAAAACATCTCCATATAAGGGGCAATTGGATCTTGAAATTAGTACAAAACTTGTTGTTGCTCAACAACTGGCAGAGAAACATGCATCATCAATTTCTCATCTAATCCTTTATGTTTTCCTTTTCCATATCCCTATGACTCAGATCTATCACTATGATGTGCTGACCCATTACAACTGACAATTTATAAGAGAAAACATGAGATATGTTCTTGATCATCTACATCACTATCTCCATAATGATCAAATGAAAATGAGTCTTAAAAGACATGTCACGAAAAAACCGTCGATTACTCTCTCAAATAAAGATATCTTTTTAAAATGTATCAGAAATAAGAGGATCTTCATAAGTATTTTGAACAACAAACTCATAACTATTATCGACCATAGCATGAACATATTGTTGATCATCTCTTTGTTGAAAAGTGCAACTAGATGTGATTTCATTAGTCAACAAGCCTTTATAAACTTTAAATTATTCCCCTTAATCACTATATTTGTCAAATATTAGGGCATCAAGATAGAATCCTAATGGAAAAGACACATATTTTTGTATAGAATTATCAGCAATATGGCTTCGAAACAGATTTGAAATAACATATCTTTCTAACTCATCATTATCATCCTTTTCATCTAGATTTGAAGTAATAGGTACATAAGAAGAAATATGTTGTTCCTCCTTAGGAATAGACGATCTATGCAAATCAAGTTCTTCATGGTTGGTGCAATTTCCTTTTGTCGGCAAATATGAAAGCTAGGGACTACCCTTACTAATTTCCATTGGTATTTGACCCAAAGACAACTGATCATTTTGTTTTGTATCTAAAGAAACCAAATAATCAAGTTTATAATAATCAGAATTAATGATAGTAGGAGAACCTTCAACTTCTTCATTATCCATTTCTAGTTCATGTTTATGGGAAAACATATCATCTTGACGATCATTAGAGAGCTGATGAAGATTGTGAGGGACAAATTCACTCTATCTATATCTTCAATCTCATTATGCAATTCATATTATTCACAACAATTTAAAAAAGAAGATCAGCCGGATAAAATATTTTGTAAGGACGATGAAAAACAATATGAAACTCCTTCAAAGAATGATTTCTAGCAGCAGGGAGGGAATGAAACCATTCACGAGCATGTTCTTCTAAAGAAAATCTAAACATATTGATTAAGACATCCTCATTAACAAAATCATGTTCAAGCATGCATTTATGAAAATGTAATAAGTGATCACCAGGATGATCATACTTCCTTCCTCTGAATCTAGGAAGATATCTACCCCACTCTATTATAGTAAGCACTGGATGTGGAGAACGAACTATATTTGAGAAATCACAGAAAGAATACCTTGCAGCCACAATGACCTTCATTCGATCATTTGATGTCATTATGTATCTTCAAACAATGGAGTCACTAGGTAGCAAATTGCAGCCAAACTGATGTCTTTCCCCTATCTTCCATCAAGAGATGGATCTGATCATTGTGGTTCTTCCCGGGGAAGATAATATTCACTTATGTTCCCAGACAATGCCGCCATAAGATGTTAGTGCTAAAAGATGCACCTTGAATGTATAAGGATCATGGCTAGCACATCTTAAGCTCTAGGGATGAATAAAATTTAAATGGATTTGGTAAATGGATGGTGTGGTTTATGGTTTTAAGGCAAACATATCATATTAATCAACAGTGGATGTATGAACATGACCAAGGAAGAAAGATACGAGAATGAACTTACATAAAGAAATGACAAGATTTGTTTTAGATCACTGATAAATCTATAAATCGTTCATAAGAATCCAAGAATAGGACAATTCTATTCAAGGGAAAGAATTATGAATAAAGCAGAACATTTATCATTTCAAAATTAAAACAAAACAGGCTCCATTCGCATATAATCAATTCAAAGCATCTTTAAAAACCTAGAAATTGAAATACATGCCTACAAATACGAGTATCAGTTGGATCTCTGACATTCCTAATACACTCTCACCCTTCTCGGTTGTATCTCTCCTCCTTTAAAATAAATTTACAATGAAATATATATAGAAGATAGAAAAGCTAACCTCTTCAACATTTTTGGATCTAGTCTAATGTGTTTTTTCCAAGTTTGGCTAATCAAACAAGAAAATGACCCATGTCCCTATTTAATAGGGTTACATTTCTACTATGAATAAAACACTTAAATGAAATGCCACTTGCACTCATGGATGAGTATTGATGAGCTCTTTGAGGAAGAGTCATCATCTGTCCCTAAAAATACTCCAGGCAAGTCGAATTTGGACTTTTTGACCAAAATTTGTGAAATTCCATCTACAAGAAGTTGGTAGTGCAAAAAATTATCCTTGTTACACTATTCTAAAATTGACATGTTGTATTTGCATGTCCTTGAACATCAATCCTTTTGATAAGGCATTCCCTTCCTTGTCACTCCAATAGGAATTGTTATCACTCTAGGAAACGCCTCTAGGTTGTAGCTCGAGGATGCCTAGTAACTTAAATGTTTGTATGGTTTTTCTAAATGGATCAAGTCAGATGACCTAAAGGACCTCACATGCTTAAGACATGCATTAAACTCAATCAAAAGATAAGGCTTCTAACTACTAATGTTCAGAGGTTTGATAATAGGGTGAACAGATGGAGGACTTACTATGCTGACAGATTCATATATAAAGCAATTACATATAAATGGATAATCATAACAAGGAAAAGTACTTGAAATTCAACTCATCAACATACATATAAGATGACAACTATCAGATATTAGATAATATGAATAAACCTGAATCAGACATTCAAGCACAAGCACAGAACAAAAAAGATATGAAAGTTGAACATATAATAGCAAAAGAGCTTATATTAGGTCACGAATAACATGAGAAGCTTGGTAATGATAATGGTATCCAGGTCCCCGAAGTCAAACCTTTGCTTCCTCATAACTCTTAGGATTTATAGCCTTTACAAAAATATTCAGATCCTAAAAATTTGGATCTAATTTACTAAAAATAGATAAAATAAATGGTTTTTGCAAAATTAGGTCAAAAACCCTAATTTAAGTACTAGTCTATCTAACGCTAACACTTGTTCACTCATTGAACTCTTTGATAACTCTTTGATAACTACAATGATTACTGAAGTAGAGCTGTAACCTGTCATCTGATAGATAAGACACGGTTGGTAAAAAATAGGCAGGGTTTGTGACCCTTTTCTCCTTGATTGTATCCTCAAAACTGGAACAGACATCCTCCAATAGTGCTTTTCAGATAATTTTAGCTTTATATTTCATCCCTGAAATAGTTGTATTAGCCAAAACTGGTTCTGTGTGCCAAAATATCTTTCTATGCCCCTTTTTTCTTTTGGTGGTTAAGGAAGCAGAATCCAAGGTTTGTTAGCTACTGAAAGCTCTGCTTTCGGTGGCTAATGAACAGCTGTTGCGTTCACCTAAGCCACCGAAAGCTCTATTTTCTGTAAAAATTTTTTATTAGCCTTTAATCATCCTTTTACACTTCACTCCTAATTTTCTGGTACTCCTTCACCCTGCATGGGGTTTGGCAAAACAACAACATCATGAGTTGCCTCGGGATCTTGCAAGCTTGATGCTGCCTCTGCTAGGGTTTCTAGTGCAAGATGAGCTTGAGGGATAGGGTTTGAGTTTTTCTTCTACAACCTCATCAGCCTGATCATTCTGTAAAGTCTGGTGTTGTCCCTCATTAGCATCAGATTCCTTCTTTTAAGTAGGACATACATCCCTCTCATTTCTAGCAGAGAATTGTGTAACTTAGCATTATTCTTGGTTAATGTTGCATATTTCTTTTTACCTCTCTGTTTAAGACCTCCATTTCATGTATTTTCCCTAACAAGTGGTTTATTCTCTGAGACCTAGGTTTTCTTGAGGAGGTCTCTACCATTGGTTCTTCTTGACCTTCCCTTGGTGTTGGTGAGGGAAACTCTTCATATTTTGCTGCCACCTGCTCTGTTAGGTCATCTTTCGCCCTAAAAATTTGGCCAAACTGCTGAAAACTAAGGCTCAGAGATGGATTTGTTCCTTCAAATATGTGACACATGTATATAAACTGAAAGATTTTTTGTATATTGGTTTGTTGTGAGCAAAAACCTCTCTCGGTTTTTTGAAAATCGTTTTCATTTTCCCGAGATCTGTATTTCAAAAACATGTGTAAAACAGGGAAATTGTGAGATCCAAAAATTAGGGCTTAGAGATGGATTCAATTCTCCCAATATGAAATACCTATAGGAAAATTGAGAGAGGTTATTGTTATATGAAATGTTAGTAACAAAAATATTTGAACGTTTTGAAAAATGATTCTCCAGTCGCTCAGAATAATTATTTTAAAAATATGACTTTTCGTAGTAAAACGCCAATTTCGGTGGCTTGGAGCGCCCTGAAATTTCGGTCTTAGCTGCCGAAAGTCCACTTTCGGTGGCTTAGAGACCATTTTGAAACCACACTTAGCCACATAAACCTGTGTTTTAAGTTTTTTGAGTGGGTCCTCCTTCTCTTTGCGACTGCAAAATTGAAATTCAAACCCTAGGGAAGGATACTACAATGCTGGATCCAGAGAGGGTTAGGCTCAGTAAGAATGCATGCAGATAAATGTGGAGTGTACTAAAGATATGGTGCTAATTTTGAGGGGTTAACCACTCGATTGGTACTTGAGTAAGATGATGGTGGATTCTGGTGATAACCGCGAGATAGTTAGCATAGTAATCATTTTTAACTAAAACTTGATGCTTCATGGAGGTTTAACTGCCATCATGGGATAGGTGGAGGGCAGGCTATGGTTTTGATCTCTATCAGTCACTTCAGATCAATAATGACCTCTTATCCACCAACTTATGATTTGCTGTAGTCCCCCAGTCTTTTTGGTTGTTAAGTGCTAGATCATGACGTGCCTCATGCTGACATCGTTTGATTTTGATGGATAGATAATCGTTTTCCCTTTTCGGCCTTTTTGGTGGTTAAGAAAATCTAGGGTTTAATTCGCTAGCTGCCAAAAGTTGGGATTTCAGTGGCTAATGAACCGTTGGTCCTTTCGCCTAAGCCACCGAAAGTCTCCTTCCTAGAATTTATTTAAAACAAAGTTTAATGCGCTTTTGGTGGTTTAATGTCTTCTTGGGCCCATTCCTAAGCCATTGAAACCAAGGATTTTTAGTGGCTAATGAACTATTGGTAAGTTCGCCTAAGCCACCAAAAGTCCCCAATTCCCAAAATTATAAAAAACGTGACCAATAGGCTTTTGGTGGTTAACTTGCTCCTGAGTCAAAACTGTTAGCTGCTGAAAGCTAGGATTTTTGGTGGCTAATGAGTTGTTTGAAAGCTCGCCTAAGCCACCAAAAGCTAAAACTTTCAAATTTTTTGAAAAACGAGCACCAGATATTCCAACTTTGTTAGTCACCCAAACATTGTTCATAATATGGCCTGAAATCTTCATCACTTATCAAAAAATAAATTTTTCTGAGTGGACTTATTGGAAATTAATTTATTTAGGAGATAAGATTTGGATCCTACTCAGGGATGGGAACCTCCCTCTAAGGTCCCAAGAATCCCAGAACAAATGCCTTTCCTGAAAAACAAATATTAAAACTATCTTCTAGTGTTCCATTGGGCATGGAGTCATTTGTCCTTCATAACTGATCTATTGCAAACTGCCTTTAGCCCGCTTTGCTTATTCATGAAAACAACTGAAAATGACCTAGCTGCTCAAATTAAGAGCTTATTTTCCTATCTACTCCTACTCCTAATTCTAATCAGTAGAGTCTTCTTATCAAGTGACATCATGCTTCCAATGAAGCCATGTCAGAAGTTGATCTGCTGAACTTATCCTTGATGTTGACTCGAAAAATAAATGAAACCCTAGCATGCAGCAATGTAGTTTCAAAGGGTGATAGAACCAGCTATCATCTGACAAAAATATTTTGATATCTATGCTGCTCATAAGTTCCAGATAGTCAGAAAGAGGGTCATAAAAGCCAACAGGAAATACCTTTTTATGCTACTGATCTTTTCCTTCACTGATGTCAATGTTGAATGTGGACTATTCAACCTTTGACAGATCAGAATGCAATCTCAACAACTGATTTGAACCTTTCAGCTCCCCTTCACCATATTTGCGTGATCTGAATTCATCATGATGATATGCTGACTTATCATAGCTAACAATTTCCTCTTCCACAATAATATCTTTGCAGGATATATCGAAACTAAAAATATCTTTGTTGGACTTTTGAGAAGCAGATTCGTAACAAGCATTTATCATAGCATGCACACATTTTTTATCATCTCTAACACAATGTTGGAAGAAGAATTCTCTTTATTAGCAATCAGTGAATGAGATAAGTGTACAACCCAACGCCTGAGAAAAGGAATCCTCTGCAACCAAAGGACTCTGAGTTCTGCTGCTCCAAGACTTCTAACGATATACCACCAGCATAACTTTGCTCTCCAAAATTGATTGATTAATGCCCTCCCCAAGGCCTCTATAGTATACTTTGGGAAATAGAGTGGTTTCAAAGGTTGAGGAGGTTGACATGGTTGGGGTAGTTGATGATTAAGGCCCAACTAATCTCCATTAATCATGATTTATATTTTTTAATGTTGAATGGAGATGTACGCGACTATTAATACAGGCAACCCGCGTATGACACGCGAGGTTGCTTAAAGGAAATCCGCGTATGCATATGTATGCGGGTTGTAATGGAGATAGTCGAGTACAGTACGTGAGTTGTCAATAGGAATAGTCGCATACTTACGTGAGTTTCAATGAAGATAGTCGCGTATGGCAATCAACACTTAGAAAAATAATATGGCAAGCTGGTTGAAAGGTAAATGCATCTCATGTCATGCCCATCTATAGTGTTTAGGAAAACTTCAATCCTAAAATTTCCTTTTGTGTACCAACATAAGGAATGTCAGCACTCGGATGGAGAAGTGCCATTTGGATTGATAATAGATGCCCCCTAATGTGTGAGGTCAGAGGGAAGCGATGGCCGAAATACATTATAATCTTAATCTTTGGAGAACTCAGAAGTCCAATGGAGCAGAGGTAGTACCTGAAACAAATACATAATAATGTCATATACAAAGTCATATCCGAGGATGCTATGTTCAATATACTGGAACACTAGCTCCTTTACAATATTTGAGTACATCATATAATACGGGTACAAGACCACGTATATTACAAAGGTGGATCGAAGCCACAATATACAATAATGATGAGTCTTCAAAGATCTGAAAGCTGTGTAAATGACCACAACATAATCTTGCGCAACTTAGTCCATAGATATGAAACTAAGGTCTTCATAAAAAATATCCCAAAGAACCAGTACAATCCAAGCCATGTGAATAGATGTTATTGAAGTCAAACATGGATAGGATTCAACAGATTGTGAACCAATAGGTGATAATTGAAAATTGAAGCAAAGGAATTCACCAATAATGAAAGTGAATCCTAAGGTACAATCGTCAAAACTCTAGGCCTTCGTCGTCAGGAAGTGTTGATGCGGAACCATACTGTGATAAGGAAGGAAATAGATCCTCCAACAGATCACAAGAGTGACTAGGAACTGGGTAAAGGAAGGGAGACACAAGTAGTAAAAGATATGACAATGATGGAATCAGGATATAGATCAGACAAAGGGTTAAGTCCTTCAACAATGAGCACAACACAGAGATGACCCAAGTCAACTTTTAACATTACAGATAATACAACTAGACTTATCTGTCATGTAGGAGACATGATCGGATTCCCCAGGTAGAACTGACAAGAGAAGGAGGAGCAATAAGAAACTCGAAGTAAGAGCTGAACTGAAAGTGAACACTGAGACATGAGTATCGGAAAAAATAGAGAGTGCTTTTTTCAAGGATGACATGCTGCCACTAATTGAGAACCAAAAGAAAACTTCTTCCTTACCTTCCCTATTAAATTTTAACAATTCCATGAAAGTCAACTCGAGTCTCTCTTCATTTTTTGACAAGCTTGAAGAGAAGAGGGAATAATGGCTGATAATGTCACTGATTTGTGGATTTTATGAGCCCGAACTAGTATATGCTCACTCCGTGTTTTCATATTTAGAGAATCTGAAAAACTCCAAAGAATACTTTAGGGGGGTCCTTTTTCGTCCAATTTAGTCTCCTGAGGCTGAAAAAGTATAAAACATACCACAGAAGAACTCTCTTAACTTCCATAGAAGAAAAGGTGAACCTTTTTCATAGTTAGTCAGGAAGGTCCGAAAAAGGTTAAATTACCACCTACCCAACGCTCCTTAAAGAGCAGCATATATCTTGAGTTTTATGAGTGTGAAGGAAAGTAAGATCACTCAGAAAGATCCATTTGAGTACGAGAAATGGGGCTTACAACAATAAACTCGATGCTTTGTTCTTGGTGTTTAATGAGCATGACAAAGACAAAAAGTACACTCGGAATCTTTTTCATGTTTAGGTCCAAAGCACAAAAAAGAGAAAACTAATCTCATACCAGGAGTTCCTTTTTCGTAAGTTTAGTCCCTCGGGTCTGGAAAAGTGATAAACCTATACTTGAGAATACTCTTCTCAATTCCGTAGAAAAGAGAGTGATCCTTTCTCGTATTATTCCACATGGTCCAAGAAAGAGATAACCTACCACCAATGTGGATTCCCATTCACATATTATTACCGAGCTTGAACAGACAAGTTTACTCGGTAGTCAAGTCTATTTTGAGGAGTTAGACCTGGGCCTAAAGAAATTCCATAAGGGCGGGGAATCCTATAAAGGGATAGCTTGTAAAAAGAGGCCAAAACGAGGCTCAATTTGGCGTGAAAAATAGCTAAAAAAGATTCCGCTAAACCTATGACAGCTACAGCATAAGTATCAAAAGACAATAAATAGGTTCTAAATAAGGATACTCATGGGAGGAAGGTCCTATTGCACGAAAGAACAATGGTAAAGACAATGAGCTACTAGTTAAAAATACCATAGTCCGTGGTCGAAGTGTTAATACTAGGATTAATATGGAGTAGGTATAAATGCAAAATGAATGTGAAATGACCAAAAACAATCCTATATGAGCAAAAACAACTTAAAGATGACCATAAACCTGTCACATGGAAGAAAAGAGATGGTATTAGTTTAAAAATTTTGAACTATAGGGAAAAAACCCACTTTAGAAATAAATTTTCTATAAATAGTTCAAAACATAAATAAAAACTCACCATTTTGATTTTTAACCATAAAAAGACAAGTTTGTACCTCTACCTTCGATTTCTCGGTGTGGACGATTTGGTGGACCATTCCCAAAACTGCTAGTGTTAGGTAAAACTACACTCCATGCTCTTTCATTTGATCCAAGCAATTGTTAATTTTGAGCCCTAAATCATATTTTTAAGCACCCTCAAAACAGGAACGCTGTGTATGCGGGTATGGTATAGTAATAGTCGCGTACACGCATTTTGTACGCGGGTTGCCTGAAAGACAGTTGCATACAATACACGACTTTTCTAAAGAACAGTCGTGTACACTGTGTGAGGTAGAAAAACAATGTATAGGGTGAAAAATTTCAAATTTTATATGAATCTAAAGGTTTTCAATTGCTTGTTTATTAGGTTGAAAGATGGTGCTTGAGTGGAGGGAGTGGGAACATGAAGACATGGGCCAAGAATCTCTTCAAGATGCCCCCATAGTGAATGTTTTATGTCAAAGTGGGTTACTAAAGTTTTTTTGTGCCTCACCTATGCGGGCCAATGTCCGCCCCTTAGAGTTCTTGATAAATTATTGGGATCATGATTTGGGCATGTTTGACCTTCAAGGTGAGTATTTAGAGATTACTTCGGAGGATGTCTATTTCATTGCTGGTTTATCATGACGGGGAGCTCCAGTGAACTTGGAAGGCACCGGAATAGGTGGTGACCCTCTAAGTGTACAAAACTATATCGACATATACTGCGATCCAGGCACGCAAAAGAGGGGTAGCTGCATCCCTATTGTGTGCATTCGCAACTTTCCTTTACAGGTGTTGACAAGTACTATAGTGAGGGTTGCAGGGTCTTCATCACTTCACCTTGCAAATAGGAACCAAGTGAGACTAGAAATAGACTGTATGCAGGGAGCCCTATATGACTGGTGCTCGGGAGTGATCCCAATAATGAGAAAACAACTCTCTGATTGCAAAAGAGGCAGGAGGAATAATTTTGGTTATTCCATCATACTAGTAGCCTTCTTCTTTGAGAGAGTGTCAGGTTTAAGTCCTGCAGTTCCACTATCAGTTCGTTCTCCCCGTCAGCCTAGGCTGAGTAGGTGGGGAGATATTTTCCTTCGCCAGGGAGGTGGTGGATCGGTCCAGAGTGTCTATGATGATGACTTCTACTTTTGGTGGGAGCAACAATTGCCATCTTTGGAGTAGTTTCAATATGCTGGATTGGATTTCTGTGGTGATACTGACCTCGTCCTCCCTCCAGTAGCCAGAGAAGTACTTGTGTACATAGATGTTGTTGAGGCTGCTGAAGTCGAGGAGTCTGAAGAAGCCCGACAATAGGGTGATCGAGGGGACCAAGGTGGTCCAATTGACCAGGGCGGTCAAGCTTAGACCTAGGAGCATTTGATGGAATTTGATCCATATTTTGTATATTATA
>LPNX010495651.1:166889-215557 GCA_001517045.1 Pseudotsuga menziesii | reverse complement strand
CACACACACACACACACACACACACACACACACACACACATATATTTTCCAGTTTATTTACAAATGTTTTTAATGTGTATGTTGTATATTTTTATGTAAAATGTGTTAAATTCCAATCCAAGGTATAATTAGCATATGCATCGGTTAATGAATTTTGATTTCTTGGAATGTGATTGAATGTAATGAACTCAAAATTTCTTTCCAATAATATCACTTGCATAAACTGACGTAATAGAATAGGGTTCCACACCTGATAAGCCCGATTGAGCTGGGAAACCACCAGCTGAGAGTCCAGTCGGACTTCTAGCTGAGTGATACCACATGACAAAGCATCCCATAGAAGCTCAATAACAACCCTATATTTAGCCACATTATTGGTAGCAGGACCTAAGCAAGCGCCTCCTGAGGCAACTAACTATCCTGAGGGCGAATAAATGGCCCATGCAGCTGAAGCTAAGTTACAAGTGTGGCGACTAGTGCCATCAGCGAAACCTACTAACCTCTCGAAAGACATCTGAAACAACCAGCAGATGGTATAAAAAACACAAACTGATGAACTAGTGTACATAAAAATACATACGATAAAATACAAGAAAAAGTGCTAAGCCTAAGCATAGTACTTTTTCAGGTAGAGCCCATTCCTAGGCTCAACCAACTTATTCCCATCAAAATCTATCAATTCATATGCACCCTTCTTTAACACTTTCGACATGTTATAAGGCCCTAACCAAATAGACCTGAATTTTCTTTCCCCCAGGGGATCTTTGTCTTGATCCCAGAGCAAAACAAGCTCCCCCTCAGAGAAAATTCAAGGCTTGACCGATTTATCATATTGGCTTTTGACCCTATTTTTATGATCCTGGTTTGCTGTCAGCGCATCTCTACGTTGTTCATCAAGATGTTCTAAATGTAATAGACGTTCTTCAAGCTCAGTCGTATCAGGTAACATATGAATAGCAATTCTTAAGGACAAGATTTCACATTCAATCGGGGTAATGGCTTCCACTCCATAAATGACTTGGAAGGGGAAAACCCTGTAGCAGTTTTTACATTGGTCCGATATGCCCAAAGTGCAGGATATAGCATGATACGCCAGTTGGAATGGGATGCATTAATAGTACATTTGAGGATAGTTTTCAAAGTTTTATTAACAGCCTCGACTTGACCATTTGCTTGAGGATAGAATGAAGATGAATGTTCCTGTCTAAATCCTAGCATAGTGGTCAGTTCAATCATCATGTTATTTTTGAAATGACTTCCATGGTTAGTGACAATCACTTTAGGTATACCAAATCGTGTAATAATTTGATTGAACATGAAAAAAGCTGCAGTTTCCCCGTCATCTTTAAAGGTGGGCATTGCCTCTACCCATTTCATAAAATAATCTATAGTGACAATGATGTATTTGTGCCCCCCAGCCAAGGCTGGGTTACACGTCACGTAATCAATCCCCCACTTCATGAAGGGTCCCATTGAGATGATGGGAAATAACGAAGCGGGATGTGATCGCATCTTTCCGGTGTAAAGCTGACAAGAATGACAGTGCTTCATGGCTTCCACACAATCTTTAAAGATCGTGGGCCAGAATTAACTGGCACATAATATCTTATGGGCCGTTGCTAACCCAAATAAATGACCCCCACATGCTCCACTATGGGCATCATTTAGGACAATCTCTGCTTCCTCGTGGGTAAGACATCAACGCAAAACATAATCTACCCCCCTACGATATAAAGTATCTCCTATAATGGGGTAGTTCTTGGCATGTAAGCGTGGTTTACGTCGTTCTTCCTGCGAGACAGCTGTGGGACACTTCAAAGTCTAGAGATAGATACGTATATCTCCGTACCAGGGGTCAGAGGTGGAAATAAAAAAGATGTGCTCATTTGGGAATGCGTATTCTTCAATGGCTACATCCTCTTCTACTGGAAATTCTGCAATGAGCTTAGTGAAAACTAAGTATTTTTTGGATTTGGTGGATTGAAAATCCAAGTCAAACTCTTGGAGAATGAATATCCATTTGTTGAATTTGCCTCCAACTATTTGTTGGGACAAAACATATTGAAAAGGATTAACATCTGCCACAACCTTCGTAGTCCTTAGTAAGATGTAGTGACGTAACCTATGAATAGCATAAATAGCTACTAACGCCAACTTCTTGACGCGGGAGTACCTTAGTTTAGGTCTGGCTAAAGCATGACTAAGATAGTAAACGAAATTCTCTTGGATCTTATCGTCCTCCTGGACTAGGAATACCCCTATGGTCGACTCAGATGTGGCCAGATACAATATAAAGTCCCTAGAGTAATCTGGCGGATGCAATAATGGTGACGACAACAAAGCTTTTTTCAATGCCTCGAATGCGAGTTGTGCAATTTCATCCCATACAAATGGGGTGTTCTGTTTTAACAGGTGCATGAAACCCTTAGTAATCTTGGCATAATTTACAATGAAACATTGAAGAAAATTGGACTTTCCTTGCAGGCTTTGAAGCTACCTGATAGAATGAGGAGGAGGAAGATT
Organism: Pseudotsuga menziesii; assembly: GCA_001517045.1. NCBI lineage: Eukaryota > Viridiplantae > Streptophyta > Pinopsida > Pinales > Pinaceae > Pseudotsuga > Pseudotsuga menziesii. The sequence goes on along the minus strand of LPNX010495651.1, from coordinate 213,034 downwards.
TACAATGGCCTCAACTTTTAAAGGATCCACCTGAATGCCTTTGTTAGAGACAATGAATCCTAGCAGTCTTCCTGACTCGACACAAAACACACACTTGTGGGGGTTCAAGCGAATTTTATAGTATCTGCATTATTCAAAAATCAAATGCAAGTGATCTGGGTGGTCGATCCTCTTACGAGAATGTGCAGGCAGATCATCAAGGTAGGGTTCAGTAATGACCTTAATATCGTGAAAGGAAAAATTCATTGCCCACTGAAAGGTTGGCCCAACATTTTTCAATCCAAAGGGCATTTTCTTGTACACAAAGTTACCCCAAGGACAAATGAAAGCAGTGTTATGTTGGTCTTCCAGTTTTATTTAAATTTTATTATATCCGAAGAAACCATCCATAAACAAAAATACTTCACTTCTCGCGCAAGCATCAATAATTTGATCTATAAAAGGCATGCGATAGTTGTCCTTAGGACATGCTTTGTTTAAATCTCGAAAGTTAGTACATACACGTATGGTCCCTTGCTTTTTATCAACATGAACAGGATTGGATACCCATTTTGTCAAAGCTATGGGATAAATAAAACTAGCTTTCAACAGTTTTTCCACTTCCGCCTTCACTGTCGTCACTTTATGCGGGTTAACAGGTCTCAAATTTTGCCGAACAGGTTTAGCATCAGGATATGTTTGGATTTCGTGATCGACTATAGATGGATCAATGCTTGGAATCTCCTCATATGACCAGGCAAAAAAGTTGCAAAATTCCTCAAACAAGGCCGTATAGATCGCAATCTCCTTAGGAGAGCAGTTTGCGCCAATATGCACATTTTCCACAACGTTAGGATTTACAGAGATGTTGATAGGGATAGTAGCGGAAATATTTTCCATCTTCCCCTCAGGAAACATTCCTTCCCTAGGTAAGGGATTAATGGGTGTATCAACATCGTCTATCAGTCTCATATGAAACTCTTGGTTCTCTATCCTGCTTAACTCTGGAAGAAAATAGGATTGATGGTGAAGATCTTCGCAGATCTTATCTCGTCCGCACATGGCTTCCAGAATGGCTTCATCCAAAGGTAAAACCATATCTAAGCAATCTCTAGAATGCAAAGAGTTTTCTACCCAAGCAGGCAGATAGGCTTCTTCCAATTCCTCTGAGACAGTGAGGGGGACCGGAATGGGATCAATAGTGGTATGGGTGATAGCTTGATAATCCACTTCCACTGCCGATAAGGGCACTTTAGGTTCAAGCTGGGAAGGGAGAACCCAAGGATCATTCCTATCAACAACCGCAGCTATGGACTTCCCCACACTAGTAGAACCTATATAATAAATCGGAGCTGGAAAATCAAATGTTCCCATTAATGATGCATACATTCCAGCCCCTAAGCTCTCTAAAGTAGCTTTGAACTGATCAACCAATGGTATAGTGGACTCATTAGATTCCATGTGGCCTTTTCGAGTAAAATTGAGTTGGTCAACAGTAACCAACTTCCCTTCATGTGGAAACACTACCACCCGAAAAACGACCGATGCAATAGCAGACATGGCATAAGTCCAACTTCTTCCCAAGAGCAAGTTGTAATCCAAAGGTGCATCAATCACCTCTACCTCAACAGAAACTACTTTCCCTGCCATCTTAATTTCAAATTCTGGTAGGATACCATGTGGATGGAATGACCTTCTGTCGAAAGCAGTAAGTAGGGTGTTTGATGAGACCAGCTCTGGGGATCCAAGAGCTTTCCAACATGACAAGGACATAACACATGTAGAAGCACCCTCGTTGACAACTTTCCTTCCAATGTTCTTTCCACCATGGATGACATCTATCAATAAGGATGATAAGGTAGGCGAATTTTGACATCAGACAAATCAAATTTCTCCATGAGACTCGTTGAGTCCATATTGCCTAAAGCTGCTAAGAGTGCAGCTCGCTGGGTGGGACAACTCTGTAACACTTCTAAAGCTGACATTGCACAAGGGGTTTGGGCTAAGTCTTCAACTACAAAGTAGTTTGCTGCAGCCCTAGCATTAGGATTATGCAAGGTATTTTTAAAGACACCTTTCGGTATCTTGGGCATAATTTCGGCAGGTTTCTCAATCGTGAGAGGGTTAGAAGTTTCACCTATTGACTTACCCTTCTCTAAGGTCTCTCTTTCATAGTTTTTGTTCCTGGTCTGTAGTAAAGTTTGGGATTGAACCATGTTGATATAATTAGGGTCAGGGGCATTTGGGGTGCCCCCTGCTGCATTTGAAGCTGAAGCAAAATTTTGTCCCTGGGGAAAATGATCCTTCAGGACAGCCGGTTGTTGAGCTTTTAACAGCTTCTGAACTTGTTCCATAAGGGGACAAAGATGGGTAAGGTGATATTCATGGCACAACTTGCATGGGAATTTCACTTTCTTCTTTTCTTTCTTGCCCCCATCAGCATTGTTTGTGAATTTTTGCTTGTTTTGATTTCCCTCCCCTTTCTTTCCTCTCTTATTTTTCCCATCGAGCTGCTGATTGCCCTTCTGAGAGGGTTGTGCAAAAATATTTGCATTTTGGGGTGAGGGGGCAGCCTTTGCTGCCTCCTCCATAGAATGTTTGATGGACAGCTGATGGAGCTGTTTGGATAAAGATTCTATAGTGGGAGAATTCACGGAACCAACCACACCATCGGCATGGGGTCCAAGCTTAGGTTTCTCTGCATCATGTGTTGGCCTAGGTGCCTCAGGGATAATCTCATACAAGATCCTAGACTAAGAATATATTAAATCTAGTTTCCAGGCCCTGAGGATAGCTTCTTCCTCACTTGTCACTCCTGAAGCAGATACATCCTTAGATATATAAGGCAATAAGGATTTAAGGAACCATTCTAGTAATAAATCAGAAGGAATAGTGGCTTTAATAAGGCTCTTCCGCCTCCTCCACTCTTGGATGTGATCAGAGATATGGGTGTCCTTTCTCTGCTGGAAGGTAGACAACAAGTCCGTTCTGAAATCATATCGGATAGGAAGTTGGAAGTGACTAAGGAATGTGTTAGCCAAGTCCCAAAAACTGCTAAACGCAACAGAAGGCAACTCAATGTACCATTTCACTGTAGTACTCATCAAATTTCTTTGGAACAGCCTCAACTGAACTGAATCTTCATTGAGTGAGTTGGAAGAGCACCATAAATGGAAAGTGGTGGCATGAGCTCCAGGATCGTCACCAACTTTGCCTTCAAATTTTGGGAAATCCGAGGGCAGCTTGGTAGGGATGGGTGGCCAGGAGGGATCATGTATCACTGGGTCATTCATTAGTTTAAAAAAATATGGAAAGTTTAATGTTGCCAGGAAAGGAAGCTTGGGTCTAACCGAAGCACTAAAAGTACTAGTTTGGGGATTAGAGGGACCTGCCCCCAAATTCCCATATGTGAAGGTGGGGTTGCCCCGGGTTGCTGATTGTGAAGTGGATGGGTTGCTTTGAAAAGGGGTCCATCCATAAGCCACATGATTGTTTGTGTAAGGTGCAGTATAAGAGGTTCTGGTTGCCCCATTTGAAACTAGGGTTTGAAATACAGGAACCAATATCCCTCTGCTAAAAAGCGAAAAGGGAGAGCTTGTGAACGGAGCCAAAACCAGAGTTTGAAAACCTTGACCATAAGGGTTAGTGTTTCCAAACTGCACCCCTACATATGAGGGTGTTGGGCCTACATATGGAGTGGATGGGGTAATGTGCCCCCCATTCCAAGGAAATACTTGGACAAAAGTTGAGGATCCTATAGGACCACTCTGGGCAGTGTGTGCGAAGGAAGTAGGAACTGTAGGTACACTAGGAATCCCAATGACCATTCCACCAAAATCACCTGCTAGACTTGTGGGAGCCGGTGGTTGAACCACTTGACTCCCTGGATTTAATGGCGTAGTAGGTATGATTGATCTAGGGGTACTTACCAAAAGAGGTAACACCCCTTCAGCCGAAGCGGCTGAGTTGAAGGTAAAATAACTCTCTCCTATAGTGGACATTATCCTACCCACAGGGACACCAATTACGGGTGGATCAAAAGGACGAACCTGAATGATCACAGGATCGTTTAAGTTAGTTAGAGGTGTATTAAAATTCCTTGCAAACTTGTCATCCTGCAAGTCTTCTATATCAACTGTATTTAAATTAATATGCTTTGCCCTAAGTTCTAGTTCACCTGGAACTTCACTAACTCCTTTCGGTTCAAAAGAACCGTCCGTGTCCAATCTCCACCTTTGAGGGGGAGGTGGAGGTTCCAAAGTAATGAGCTGAGGAAGGTTTTGTAACCTTTGTGACCTTCTAATAGGTTGGTCCTCCACGATTGTAAATTTTACTCTTCAAACCCCTAAGGTCGGCTAAAACACAAACAAACCACATAGAAATCACTACAAAAAATTCCTAAAGCCTCAACAATCACAAAGGGTACAAGAAATGATTTCCCGAAGAAAGCTGAAAGACAGTTTCTTGGCATCCTTGAAGAGGTTCTTAGGCACAAGTGGAGGAATCACCCACCGCCCTCCTACACTTTCAACAAGGGTTACCTTCCAAGCCCGTCCAAGGTTAACCAGAAATAGCCTTCTGGTTTGCCTGTGTATAAACCCTAGATTTCAAGAGACTAGAGGCTACCTTAACTATACCAATAGTCTAGGGGGACAGTCGCAAGCCTGATTCATACGCATGGGTAGGGTAGCTGAGCTCAAAACTCTGTCTAGGACAGAATCCCCAGATGCATAAAAACCTTGGTTTACGTTTCGACAAGGAATCAGAGAGTTATCTCCTCAGTCCAATGCCTCCATGCGGCCTCGTGCTTAACTCCTGTTTGATAGGAGCTTCCCAGATACTATCAATAAAGAGAAGGATTTACCTATTGAATGGCCCACTATGTCTGAATTTAAGTACTTATAGGGAGTTTACAGTTCCTATCCCACAAGTCTATCCTAATCTAGTAGGTGTATGGCCCTATAAAACAAAAATTAATGATAAGTTTTAAATTAAGCGTTCATTTTAAGGGCTATTTTTACTTAGAATGCAAGTGGAGTGAAAGACTATGATGTTATTGACTCAATAAGAAATGTAAAAAATAGGTGTATAAATCAATTTCAAAGCAAATGATCACTACTTAAAAACAAGCTTCTCTTTTCTTTTTTTTTGTAAATATAAACTAATGAAAATGCGACTATGAAAGAGAAAACTAAGACTTATTTTTGTAATTTTTGAGATTTTATTTAAAAACTGAAAGTAAAACTACCATATTCAATTCAAATGCAAATTTTTTCAATGATTTTATTTTCACTTTTCAACTTACTCAAAGATTACTAATGCACTTAAATGAAAAAATTCTTGAGTATGATTGAATAATCTAACTATATAAAGTATGCAAAAATGAAGTAAAGCAGATTTATAAAATCCAAAGATCAACCACCTAAGGAAGACTTGGAAAACACCTAGCAGGGGAAGACATAATGGATAAAAATCACTAAAATCAATCAAAGGCAAGTGACAAACCAACACTATTCCGAAATATAAAGGTATATACGGTATCTAGAACCCTGATCACTAATTCAGACCACTAGCACTTGGACCTATTACCCAACAGGAAAAATCACTTTAAATTGCTAACAAAAAGACAATCCAACCAATAAAAACCCAAGGGCTTAACGAAAAGCACGAAGTATGGTTAATGGGGCAATCAAACCTATAGTGCAATGCCAGTACTAAAGACCACTAAGAAAGACAAAATCCACAAAAGGACAGGGACAAGCAACCCAACCCCAAAAATTTTGTTGCTCAGACTTGTAGGCGACTGTTCACAAGAGAAACCCGCATACTGTACGTGACTGTCTAATACAGCAACCCACGTACACAGATTTCTGTACGCGACTGTGTAGCACATCAACCCGTGTACAGGAGTAAAATTTTTCAATAAAAAGAAAAATTATAAAGGTCTTCAAACACCACTACAAGTATGAACCAAGACAAAACACCACACACTGAATCAAAGCAAAGACTGGGCAAGGATCTACAGAGTTAACCCACAGCAGGTTAGGCTCCCCAACGGAGTCGCCAGTTGATAGTCGTGTAACCTAGGGTCTGGGGTTACCAACTTACTTCTAAACTTGCAGGCAATTAGCTTTAGTAAAGTACAGAAAGGAAATAGGAATAAATATTGGACTCACTCGATTACCGACGGTTGATCCAAGCTTTATCTTCTTTTGCTCTGCTTCTCTCCAAAGCTTTCAGGGATGCACCTCCTTCACCTGCAAAGAGAAAATTCTCCAAGTACAATCTTATACATGTATATATAACAAGTTAGATAAACAATATATCTAGTGCTTAATTGAATCTATTCATCAACCATAATACATGAAAGAGACTCAACACAATGTTGGAAGAAGAATTCTCTTTATTAACAATCTGTGACTGAGATAAGTGTACAACCCAATGCTCAAGACAAAGACTCCTCTGCAACCAAAGGACTCTGAGTTCTGCTGCTCCAAGACTTCTGAAGATATACCACCAGCATAACTTTGCTCTCCAAAATTGATTGATTAATGTCCTCCCCAAGGCCTCTATTTATACTGTGGCAAATAGAGTGGTTTCGAAGGTTGAGGAGGTTGAGATGGTTGGGGTAGTTGATGATTAAGGCCCAACTAATCTCCATTAATCGTGATTTATATTTTTTAATGTCGAATGGAGATGTATGTGACTATTAATACAGGAAACCCATGTATAACAAGCGAGTTTTCTTAAAGGAAACCTGCGTATGCATTTGTATGCGGGTTGTAATGGAGATAATTGCGTACAGTACGTGAGTTGTCAACAGGAATAGTAGCATACGTATGCGAGTTTCAATGAAGATAGTCGCGTACGGAAATGAACACTTAGAAAAATAATATGGCAAGCTGGTTGAAAGGTAAATGCATCTCATGTCATGCCCATCTATAGTGTTTAGGAAAACTTCAATCCTAAAATGTCCTTTTGTGTACCAACATAAGGAATGTCGGAACTCAGATAGAGAAGTTCCATTTGGATTGATAACATAGTCGCCACTGAATTCGTCCTTCATGGAGTTTCCATGGATGAGATCTTCACAAGCAGCAGTGCTTGAAGTTTCATCAAACCTAAAAATTTTCTGATTTACTTATAAATTCCTAAGAATTATATTTTTCAGTAGGAAGAGATTGAAATGGAGGTCTATTTGATATAACAACAGAAATACCTCTTGAAATACCTGATGTGGCTTCCCTTGCAGCTCTGGAGGTCTGTCTGAGTGAAGCCTTAGCTCTTCTTAGAATCTCTTATGGATCTAAAACAGGTGTTACTGGTGGCCCTTGAGGGTTTTCTCTAGTACTTGGTCTTCTTGAAGCCACCTTATTCCAATGGAGTCGCCAGATAGATGATTACAACCATAATAGTGTCTAGACTTTGTCTATCATCAAAGTAGGATCTATGTCATCCCCCGGGTAAGCTGAGATTCAATCTCCTCTCCCCGACAACGGCACCAATTTGTTATCACTCCAAGAAACTCCTCTAGGTTGCAACTCGAGGATGCCTAATAAATTAAATGTTTTTATTCTTTTTCTAAATGGATCAAGTCAGATGACCTAAAGGACCTCACACGCTCAAGACATGCATAAAAATCAATCAAAATATAAGGATTCTAACTACTAATGTTCAAATGTTTGATAATAGGGTGAACAGATGGAGAAATTACTATGATGGCAGATTCATATATAAATAAATTACATATAAATGGCTAAAATCATAACAAGGAAAAGTAATTGCAATTCAACTCATCAACATACAGATAGGATGACAGCTATCAAACATTAGATAATATGAATAAACCTGAATCAGACATTCAAGCACAAGCACATAACAGAAAGATATGGAAGATGAACATATAATAGCAAAAGAGCTTATATTAGGTCATGAATAACATGAGAAGCTTGGTAATGATAATGGTCTGTAGGTCCCTGAAGTAAAACATTTTCTTCCTCATAAGTCTTAGGATTTATAGCCTTTACAAAAATATTCAGATCCTGAAAAATTGGATCTGATTTACTAAAAATAGATAAAATAAATGTTTTGTGCAAAATTAGGTCAAAAACCCTAATTTAAGTGCTAGTCTATCTAATGCTAACACTTGTTCACTCATTGAACTCTTTGATAAATGCAGTGATTACTGAAGTAGAGCTGTAACCTGTCATCTAATAGATAAGCCACGGTTGGTAAAAAAATAGGTAGGGTTTGTGACCCTTTTCTTCCTTATTGTATCCTCAAAACTGGAACAGACCTCCTCTAATGGTGCTTTTCAGCAAATTTCAGCTTTATATTTCATCCCTGAGATAGTTGTATTCGCCAAAACTGGTTCTGTGTGCCAAAATAACTTTATGCATTCCTTTTTTCTTTCATTGGTTAAGGAAGAAAAATCCTGGGTCTGTTAGCTGCCGAAAGCTCTGCTTTCGGTGGCTAATGAACAACTGTTATGTTTGCCTAAGCCACTGAAAGCTCTATTTTCTGCAAAAAAAAATTTATTAGCCTTTAATCATCCTTTTACACTTCACTCCTAATTTTCTGGTACTCCTTCACCCTACATGGGGTTTGGAAAAACAACAACATCATGAGCTGCCTCAGGATCTTGCAAGCTTGCTGCTGCCTTTGCTAGGGTTTCTAGTGCAAGATGAGCTTGAGGGATAGGGCTTGAGTTTTTCTTCTGTAACCTCACCAGCCTGATCATTCTGTAAAGTCTGGTGTTGTCCCTCATTAGCCTCATATTCCTTCTTTTCAGTAGGACATACATCCCTCTCATTTCTAGCATAGAATTGTGTAACTTAGCATTATTCTTGGTTAATATTGCATTATTTCTTTTTACCTCTCTATCTAATACCTCCATTTCATGTATTTTCCTTAATAGATGGTTTATTCTCTGAGACCTAGGTTTTCTTGAGGAGGTATCTGCCATTGGTTCTTCTTGACCTTCCCTTGGTTTTGGTGAGGGAAACTCCTCATATTCTGTTGCCACCTGCTCTATTAGGTCATCTTTCACCCTAAAAATTTGGTCAAATTGCTGAAAACTGGGGCTCAGAGATGGATTTGTTCCTTCAAATATGTGACACCTGTGTATAAACCGAAAGAGATTTTTGTATATTGGCTTGTTGTGAGAAAAAATCTCTCTCAGGTTTTTGAAAATCGTTCTCATTTTCCCGAGATCTGTATTTCAAAACCATGTGTAAAACAAGGAAATTCTAAGATCCGAAAATTAGGGCTCAGAGATGGATTTGATTCTCCCAATATGCAATACATGTAGGAAAAATGAGAGATTTTATTGTTCTCGGACATGTTAGGAGCATTTTTCAAAATGATTCTCCAGTCACTCAAAATAATTATTTAAAAAAAATGACTTTTCGTAGTAAAACGCCAATTTCGGTGGCTTGGAGCGCCCTGAAATTTTGGTCTTAGCTGTCGAAAGTCTGCTTTTGGTGGATTAGAGACCATTTTGAAACCACGCTTAGCCACGGAAACCTGTGTTTTGATTTTTTTGAGAAGGTTCTCCTCCTCTCTGCACCTGCAAAATTGAAATTCAAACCCTAGGGAAGGATACTACAATGTTGGATCTAGAGAGGGCTAGGATCAGTTAGAATGCATGCAGATAAATGTGGAGTGTACTTAATATATGGTGCTAATTTTGAGGGGTTAACCACTCGATTGGTACTTGAGTAAGATGATGGTGGATTCTGGTGATAACCACTAGATAGTTAGCATAGTAATCATTTTGAACAGAAACTTGATGCTTCATGGGGGTTTAATTGTTGTCATGGGATAGGTGGAGGGTAGGCTAGGGTTTTGATCTCTATCAATCACTTCAGATCAATAACAACCTCTTATCCACCAACTTATGATTTGCTGCAATACCCCATTATTTTCGGTGGTTAAGTGCTAGATCATGATGTGTCTCATGTTGACAGCGTTTGTTTTTTATGGATAGATAACCATTTTCCCTTTTCGGCCTTTCTGGTGGTTGAGGGAATCTAGGGTTTAATTTGATAGCTACTGAAAGCTGGGCTTTCGATGGCTAATGAAATGTTGGTCCATTTTCCTAAGCCACCGAAAGTCTCCTTCCCAGAATTTATTTAAAACGAAGTTTAATGCGCTTTTGGTGGTTTAATGTCTTCTTGGACCCATTGCTAAGCCGCCGAAACCAAGGCTTTTCGGTGGCTAATGAACTATTGGTAAGTTCTCCTAAGCCACCGAAAGTCCCTTTTCCCAAAATTATAAAAAACGTGATCAACAGGATTTCGGTGGTTAATGTGCTCCTGAGTCAAAACCGTTAGCTGTCGAAAGCTGAGCTTTTCAGTGGCTAATGATCTATTTGAAAGCTCGCTTAAGCCACTGAAAGCTAAAAATTTCAATTTTTTTTAAAACCGAGCACCGAATATTCCAACTTTGTAGTGACCCAAACATTGTTCATAATATGACCTGAAATCTTCATCACTTATCAAAAAATAAATTGTCTAAGTGGACTTATTGAAAATTAATTTATTTAGGAGATAACATGAACTTTTGAACAAAACTGTCAAAAAGATGAAACATAGATACTCTATTTTTTCCTTATGTGAATTTTAGGTTTGTGTCTAAGTATGAAATTTCAAATGCTGGAGAAGACCCTTTGACTAACTAAATTTCTGGAAATCTCTGTGAGCATCTGGACACTTTCCTTGACACTTGGATAAGAGATGAAGTCCAAACCCATAGTACTTCCGTGAGCTCTCCCTTTGTCAATGTTTGGATATAAGACGAGCATTCACTAGGCATACTTGTCATTTGAGCAATGATTCAATCGATTTTCCTCATTTGTAGCATCAAGTTCACAAATAATTATACTTAGAAACAAGCACAAGACAATTCACATTGCATGATAAAGTTCTATTTTTTTTAAATCTTTAAAGCACCATTACGCTGCCCTGTATGCATACCTGCTAGAAGAATGACCCTTGATATGGATTCTATCAATTCCTTGATTCCTGGACATTTCTGGAGAATTCCTTGATGCTATCAATTCCTTGATTCCTTGCCATCTAGATTCATGTATATAGGACGACTCCTCGCATTGCTGTTTAGGTTTAAGCAGACAATACACTTCATTCCATTGTTGTGCAGAATCAATAGTTTGGTGGGTGTTCTGTTCCAATCATTGGTGTTTGTTCTGGTTTCAAGAATACCTTAAAATATCCTTTAGTGTGTGTGTGGTAGCACCAAATCTTTGTTCACAAAATACTTAAAGTTTCCCTTTCAGGAGCTTAAACTATAGTATAGCTCAACTTCAGGAGGAAAAATAGGAAAAATAAATCCCTTTTTATTTGAAGGTGACATCTTGAACTATAGGTAATTATTTTTATTTTTATTTTTATTATCTTGACTCAATGTTCTTTTTTCAAATTTTTTTTTGGGGTCAAAATCATTAGAAAATCAAGCTTCAATTGTTTACATTATTCTGGTGAAGGTGAAAGAAATGTTGGATCTCTTTATATATATATATATATATATATATATATATATATATATATTTGCCTATAACAAGAACATACAAAGCAATGTTGGACCTCTATTGATATTCACTCTTCTTAAAAAATTTCTCACAAAACCCAATGATTGGAATCACCCACCAATGCCTTTACATTTGATAATTTTTTTGACTTATTGCATAAGATCAAATACCTATGGAAGCATGTTTTGCACTGTGCAATGGATGAAAATGATCCATGCTAGATGCTTCAAACAACTATCTTGGCTTTTTATTTCTCTAAATACAATTTTGTGAGAAACACAAACATAGGTTTCCACACCTTTATTTCTCTACTTATTTCCATTTTTTTTTCAAGAAAGAGGAAGAGATATGTCTAATACTCTACAAAAAAATACAAAGCTCCATAATAAATACTTCTAATACTCTGTAATGGAATTCAATGATCTATCGTAGTTTGATGCCTATGAGAGTAACATTCCAGGAAATGGAAGCAAGAAGGAAGTAGCCACAAAATTTGTGTATCTTTGTCCTTTATAATATTTGGCATATCCTCAAAATTAAAACACATTTCACAAAACATATAGGCTGAGAAGATCCAAGTTGCACCGACCCGTGGTTGAGAGTTAATCCCCTAAGTATAAGGGAGCAAACAATAAGTCCTTATTGTAATCAACTAGGGATTTCCTTACGATGTGTAAATAAAGGAGAGACATCATATTCAACTAGTTGTCCAAAACAAATTTATGGTAAATATTGCTAAACTCATTCATAAGATTATAGTTCTTAATATCATTGAGCTTGTTCCTAATCCAATATTTTCACCATTCTACAAGAGATTGCATGCCTAATTTCAAGTCAAGTTAATTAGGGACAACCCCCCTTATTTATTCAATCAAAATCCTATCTGGCTTGGTCAGTTTGTATTTATTGCTCAATACTAGCCATGAGACCCAATGCCTAGTCTAAGCATTAAAAAATTCCTTGCTCATGATAATGTCTCTCTTCAAAAATCTTAGATCGAAGAGCCAATCTATTTTAACCAACACTCAAGTTCCTTCAATAACATACATGACCACCATAAAGGGAAAACCAATTCCAAAACCTTTCCCTTTCCAATTGAGATAATGTTGTATCGTATTCCATGCTTTAGAAACTATGAACAACAAATTTTCCTTTCACCATAACATTGATCACGATAACAATGAGAGTTTGAAATCCCAAGTTTACCTATGATATCTTGTCCCAAGGAGATTTTTAGTGTTCATGCAATTCTAAAGAAGCACCTTTTAGGATTTATTTCTTTATAATGCTCAAATGATCCAATTAAAACATAAGGCCTAAGCTTGGATGTGGGATCTTAAACTCCCATAACCCCCAATCCTTGGGAGTGAAACATATTCTCTAGTTGACACAATGGAAACCTTTCTGTCACCCTCCATGTTCATCCAATAGAAACTACAAAGGGACTTATTGAGACATTAAGCTTACAGATGGAAGCCAACACAAGGAATAGTCAACATGTGTCCTTTCCAATATCTTGGTGAAATTTTGAAACTTGGTTGTGAGAGCCATGGGCTTAGTTTGTCACTTCTCACTTTACTCTTCCACATGTCGAAGGATCATGTTCCAAAAAAATTTAGGCTATCTTGGAAGGAGAAGGGAATTCCAAGAAACTTGAAAGTCTAAGATGGTTGGATTTAGTACCATCCCTACTCAAAATACTATTCAAGAAGGTATTGCAGACTTTCTCTATAACATTGGACTTAGTGTTGAAGTTTTAGGGTTTTTACAAAATTTTACAAACTTGTACTTTAATGCAAATAATATTGAAATAAAAGTACAGTAGTAGCAAAAATAAAAATAATATTTTCATCTCTTTCAACTTCAACACTCCCTTAAGGATAACTTTTTTAAAGTTGGGATTTGAAACAAACTATAACAATTGCAAAATTCCATGATGAAAGTACATAAGTAGTAGTAATAAAATCATGACACACTAACAACCTTCAAACACAACAATGAACCATTCAAAACACAATAGCAACACCTTCAAGCATTATCAAACATGGTACGACAACCTAGAGACAAGAGGACATCTCACATGTGTGGCCATGGCTAAAAAATGTCTAAGAAAAATAGTCTTGAAACCCTAGACGTCACCCAAGAAGTAACCCACATAAAACCCTAGATCATGGCATAAGCAATTAGATTAAATATCATCTGCAAGGCATGCACATAATGAGATCTAGGACTTCTATTTATAACTTTTAATAAATTATAGAAGGATTTTCCTTCTAACCCTTCATTGACTTAGGGTTTACTCAAAAGGTCAAGACGTCATACATTAAGAAAAGTTGACACATATAAAATATGACTTAATGTTGAGTCAACATAAACAAAGGGTTAAGTTACCACACAAAAGGGGGTGCTAGGACCAACAAGGTAAACATAAGACCAAGTCAAGCACAAGGCTAACCACAAGTCAACAAGGGGTGTCACAACAAACTAGGAGGACACCCCTGTTACACACAAGACCAAGGTGTACCAACAAGGTGTGAGAACAACCCTTTTACCCACAATAACAATGTCTACCAACAAGGTGGGAGAACAACCCTTTTACTCACAAGAAGAAGTGACCAAACTTTTATCTTTCTCTCTCAAGGTATGTGGTCCACAAGTGTTCCATACAATAACTAGAAATTCTTATCATCGCCATATAAGGAAGGTTCAAACTAGATGATGCCGATAATTGTTTGAATTCCATCCATTGATGCAAGTATTGCCAATCCTAGCACCGACCATTGTACACAATCCTCCAAGGTATTTGTACAATATTATAGTATTTGATTCATTTTGTCAAAATAAAGACATTTTTTTGTCTAAAATGAGTTGATGCAACAAAATATGAATAAACATAAAATGAACATAAGAGTAAATGTACCTGGAACAAATACATGGAAAGCAATAGCATAATTGGTGCCCCTATGACGGTGTTTCGACTGTTTTGAGAGATAAGTTGCTTGACCCATATAAAATAGAGTCAAAGAAGGATAAACTACAAAAGTGAAAGCAATTTGTAGTTGAAAATTCATCCATAACTTGTAAGTATCCATGCATTTAGTTCAATAAAATTTGTCCTAAAAGAACAAGGTGTCACCTTATTTATTGAATGTTGCAGTATTTGTGTTCCACCAAAATTTTATCAGTAAATACATCACAAGGATTAAAAAGAGAAACTATATAAGGATCAAAATGATAATATTTAGATGCAATTCAACAATTAAAACAATAAGATACATATCAAGCTTAATATTCAAATGCAGTTTCAATGCTTAAGACAACACAATATAGATCAAGCTTAATACTCAAATGCAGTTTCAATGCTTAAAACAACATAATACAAATCAAACATACCATAGTGGAATATCTACTTACGATATAAAGATTTAAATTAATTATAGACCAATATCCCACAACCCATTTTTTACCTTTCCTTGTTCTTTTTGAACGTCGTTCTATACAGACATTTCTACCTTTAGATTGTTCCAGATTTTTGTCTTATATGTGCATCCCTTATCCATTCAACTGAATATTCACTAGAACTATCTATTTCCTGAGTAAACCTTGATATGATGCGCCTATAAAACCACTGCAACTTTTGAACAAGCAGATTTAAAATTTTTAGCCACCTCCATGTTGGGTATTTTTATGATATGCTACCCTTGCTTGCTTATGAGACATTTCCATTCTTTGGGTATTCCAAATTCCTAAGATACCATACTCCTAATTCCTAATATGTCATGTCATGGATTCCAATGACTACAAGCCATGCATAAAATATATATTGTGAGGATGTTGTTGAACTTTTTGGTCAAATGCAACATGAGGGAATGAATCCAAAGAGTTTTCACTTTACTAGTGCTCTCAATGCCTATGTTCATATAGCAGACAAGAAACAAGGAAAGACAATTCATGCATACACAATTAAAATTGGATTTGAATTAAGATGTCTCAGTGGGAAGTGCTCTTTTTACCATGTACTCTAAATGTGGATGTATAGACGATTCTGACAAAATGTTTCATATGATGACAAAACAGGGTATGGTTTCATGGAATTCAATGATTGCAAGATATGTTGAACAGGGGAAAATTTAGGATGCTCTACGATGCTTTGAACAAATGAAACGTGTATGCATGAAATCATACAAGTCACTTCAACCATTGTTTTTGGTGCATGTTCTCATCTAGGTTCATTTGAACAGGGTAAGGTAGTTCATGGGCCACATTGTAAAAATTGGATTTGAGTTATATAGTCATGTTGGAAGTGCTCTTATCGCCATGTATTCCAAATGTGGAAATATTGAGAGTGCACGCCAAGTGTTTGAAATCATCTTGTAAAAGATTTGGTGTTAGGGTCTGCAATGATTGTAGGATATGCCTAGAATAGGTATGGTGAAGAGGAAATGAAACTTTTTAATGAAATGCAAATGGAAGGTTGTATCTAGACAACATTACCTCTGCCAGCATTCTTGTTGTATGCATTCCAAATGTGGTACCATAGATATTGCATGCAAGGTGTTTAACAAAATGCATGAAATTTTTTTCATTTCATGGATTTCAATGATTATCAAATGTTCTTTTCATGGGTGTGGTGAGGAGGATCTTAAGCTCTCTGAAAAAGTGCAAGATATGGGAATGGAACCTAGACATGTTAGCTTCGTCATTGTTCTCTCTTATTGCATCCATGTGGGCTTTGTTAATGAATCATATCACTATTTTGATAATGATCAGAGATTATGGCATTACTCCAAGAATAGAGCATTATGCTTGCATTGATTACCTTCTGGGTCATGCTGGGTGTTTGGATGAGGTAGTGAGATCCATTGATGGTTTGTCTTTTGAACCTAGGGATTTAGTGTGGGGAACCTTACTCGGAGATTGCAAGTTTCATGGAAACATTAAGCTAGGTGAAAAAGTGGTAGAACACCTTTTTGAGTTAGAACCACATATTCCCATAGAATATAAACTATTGTCAAATATCTATGATGAGGCTTTCATGTGGAATGATGTAGAAAAGGTAAGAACTATGATGAAGGATAAGTATGTGAAAAATAAGCCTCTAACTAGGTGGCCCTAAACATTGACATGCAAAATATTAATGGAGAAAATCGGTCTTTAGAAGAGGAGGGGAATGTTAGTGTTCAAGGGAGGTTTAGAGAGGAAGAAAAGAGCTAGAGACAACCTGAAGATAAGCGAGAAGGTTTTATGGGTTGTTAGCCAGTATATTTCCTTTCATATAAAAAGGTAAAAATGAGGACTGTGGATGAAGATTCCAAAGCTGAATAAAATTATCTCCACAAGCAAAAGATAGTTCCAAAAAAGGTGAAGAAGAAGACTGAGCCACAAAGTTTGTCCACTTCTAGAAAAAAAATCCCATGGGAATATTGGGCATGCAAAAATCTTAGAGAAAATGACCCAAAGATCAAAAGAAATGGTTGTTGGTTATAGTAATATGGATATAGAAGCAACAACAGATAACAGTTCAGACACTAAGCGGATGCAAAGAAAAACACAAGCTTATACCCAATAGAGTGAAGACTGTTGAAATAACAAAGTGAGAGTGATGTTGGGGATAAACAAAATTTGAATAGATACAAGAATATTCCAACCAAAATAGATGCAAAATGGTGCAACAAGTGAGTGATATTTGAAATAATGGTTTTAGTGCAAATAATCTGATATGTAGGTTCTTTTTAAATTATGAGTTAATGAGCTTGTATTTAGAAAAGAACAACAAGTGTAAATTCCCTAAAAAGACCTGACGTCCTTCCTCTAAAATGTAGTTGGGCCTCCCAAAATAACAACTACTGGAGATAGTAGAATCCACACAATGATTGACCAGTGGAGGTAACAAAGAGCTAGTTCTATCGGCGTTGGGGGTAATGTTCTAATCAAGAAGAGTTGGAAACACCTCCCAACGACAAAAGCCGACTTTAGGAATCACTTACACTCCGAAGTGCTCCTTGGCGGTTCCCTATGTTTTGCCACTAAGGTTACCTTGCATAAAGTGTGGATCAACAGTTAATCCTGGGTGGTATGTTGTCATCTCCCAACAACAAGGTGAGTGCCTCATAGGGGAGAGAAGGGTAGCTATACTTCGACTTTTAACTTCTTGGTCTCAATACACTTCTGATCTGGGATCTCTTTTGAACACTTTCTTATAGTAGGATTTGATATCACCCTAAAAGAGAACAATGTTATGTTTCAAATAATACCTAATGAAACTAGATTGCTGGGTGTTGTTTGGATGCATATCCCACACAATCCTACCAATCTAAAATGTTATTTTGTGACCTCCTGTGGAGGATTTTAGTTGGTTATCAATTTACAATGGTTGATTTTATGGGTTTAAGTTTGATTAGGGTGTGTAATGTTTATGTGTAATATGGTTGTTTAGTATCAAATCAAATAAGTATATAAAGTAGTTTTCCTAAACCAAATTCTCAAGCAATATAGACAAGATACCAACAAAGGGATGAAGGTTGAGGATGACGATGATGAGAAAGTATGATAACAATGTTAATATATATATATTAACTATGATTTTCCATTATCAAGGGCTACGTCCATGAAAAAGAGAGACACTTGCTATTCACAAAGAATGAAGGTATATCCAATGTTCAGTATAACATGGCATGCGCTAAATTTGAACCTAGGTGGGGAGTATCACAACCAATGCTCCCAACCACCCAATCTATACCAATACTTTTTTAATGCTACTACAATAGCAATGTATTACCAACTGAACACACGCCATGCATTTATTCGTCCATTGAGTCTGGGTCTTGTGCAATAAATAGTGTTCCATTCATGTGCTACCCACCATTGTCAAATAGGCAGATGAACACATAAACCACTACATTCACTTTGCTGGCAATTTGTTGGCTTCAGTTTTGATGAGTACAAACAACCAGACAAATGCACAAATATGAAGGATAGAGCATAGTAACCAGTGTTCTCTTACCTTGAGGAAGAGTAAACTTATCACAACCAGGATTGATAAGATTTCAATGGTAACTTCCTCTATTTCTGGTGAGGATTGGTTTCTTATAACAATTTGAATTGAATAGGGTTTATGAAAAAACCAAAGCCGACATTAAATTTTCCATAGTACTATCATTACTTTGGGTGCAACTCAAGGCTCCCTTGTATTTCCATTGAAGTCTAAACATAGAATCTATAACACCATATACTGAAATAGATGAACTAGTAACATCATTTATATTGATTTGCATCTGATGGTGATGAATTCATCAAGTGAGACCTTCAACATGATTAAATTCCATGAAAAGATCATGAAATGACATTATATAAATAATCCTATGAAATTTCACTCTAAGACAACTAATTTTTAAATTGTAGCTAAAGCTAGAATAATCCAATGTTGGGATCATCCCTTCACGGAATAAATTTAATTATCTAGTAGTTGTCTGATATGGAGGATATTCTTTAGCATAAAAGACTCATAATAGATAGAATTTGATTTTAATGGAAGGAGTGCCTGAAATTGGATGTACTAAAATTGAACAGAGTGGTCTCCAATCACCTTTCTATTAACTAGAAAACCATACAGATGTACATACGGGAAGGATAGAGCATAGTCAACCGTGTTCTCTTACCTTGAGGGAGAGTAACTTATCATAGCTAGGAATTATAAAAATTTCAAAGGTAAATTCCTCTATGTTTGGTAAGGATTGGTTTTTTCTAGTAATTTGAATTTAATAGGGTTAATGAAAAGATAAAACCTGGCATTAAATTTTCCACAATGTTGTCATTACATTGAGTGTAACACAAGGCTCCCTTGTTTTTCCATTGGAATATATATGTAAAATCCATCCCACCATATACTAAAATATATGAACTTGTAACTTCACTCATGTTGAGCTGCATCTGATGGTGATGAAGTCATCAAGTGATATCCCTTCACCTTCGGGTAGATTAAATGCCATGATAAGGTCATGAATTGAAATTATATAAAGAACCACATGCAATTCCACTTTAAGACAACTAATTTTTAAATTGTAGCTAAATATAGAATAATCCAACATTAGGATCATCCCTTCACAAAATGAATAGAACTATCTAGGAGTTGTATGATATAGAGGATATTCTTCAACATAAACACTCATAATGTATAGAATTTGATTTTAATTTCAAAATGAGTGTCCGAAATTGAATGCATTGAAATAGAATACAATGGTCTCCAATCACATTACTATTTTTAAGACCTACCTAGTTCTATTCACCTTGATTAAGGAGTGGATTACATTACTAATACATTTCCAAATCTACCCCTCTATCTATCTGAAATTTGACCCTATCTTTATTGACACAAGCATAAAAACATGTTAAACATTTGGTGCAAGAACTCCATGAGATCAAGGCCATCACATGAACTTAATAGTTACACCTATTTCTCAAAACTTGATGTCTTCTTTGGTTACTATCAATTTAAATCTCTCTCAGTTATCAGTTCATCGAATTCAAACCTCAACTAGTTTAATTTTCAACTCATCCAGTTCAAATTCTATGGTTGGGCAATGTAGTTGGAAATCTGATAGTTGATGCTAGATTAAAAGGTCATGGAAAATTGAGACAATTGATGCCCTTACTTAGGTGTGCGTGGCTTGGGAATTATTTTGGGAAAGGCACTTTTATGCAAGGAATGTGACGCTTTTAAGGTTCTATATAATAGGTAATCGATCATGGCATTTTGGATTCTTTGATTTCCAAAATGATAAGTAATACATTCATCAAATGTTAATTATTACATTAATTGATTACTTGCTGAAACTAGAAGTAACTATGGCTAAAGATATTATATTTTGATGGTGATCTCTGTTTTTTCCTTGAGACTATGTATTGTTAGTGATAGGAACTCCCTTGATAGCCATGCATTTGTTTTTTTCTAATGAGGCAAATTTAATAGTAATATTTTCAAAAATCAAGAGGTTAGTTATTACACAAGAAATGGAATGGGATGGGAAGATTCTACAAGTTAGCTTGCTTGATGAAGAATTATAGTCCTGGGCTTCCAACTCTAACACATTCCAACGTTTCCAAAATTAAGTGCCAACGAGGGCCAATTGAGGGCTCAACTACATGGGATTTGGAGTGCTAGCTTTCGTCAAACACTTGTTTGTTTACTGTTGTACTTCCCTTCAAGCAAATATGGTCTATGTTCATGGAGTGAATCTAATATTTCTTGAACATATAGTGTTCACTAAGGTTTGTTATTTCTTGGTCTAAGTTGGATGAGGTTCCAAGTTTAATGTTTCAACTTTGCTTTCATAATGAGTGCCAAATACAACAAATGCACAGTAACAAGAAACACTGATATTTAACTTCTTAGCTATTGATCCACAATAAAATATGGGCATAATATCATATTGCAAATATATTATAAATTCCACAAACACAAATTTGTTGCAACATCTATAGATCAGGTTCAAATACAAAGAAAATTATGTACAAATCAAATCTAAGGATGCTCATGTAGGTGACAACTTATTGTATTGTGTGAACCCCCTATCTTTGGAACACGAACTGTGAAGGGAATGCCTACCAATCAGATCCTAAACTAAGTAGTTTTTATTAATAATCAAGCATATAATTCTAATCAAATGGATAAGAGATAGAACCCCCATGTCACTCTTGTGTTTGAAACTAGTGATGTGCTCTCCTTTTTTTGTTAACAACAATTGCTTGATTTTCTAGAGGTAAGACGGCCCAAAGAGATCACTTGAAACCCATAGTAAATGCATAGAGGATTTCTTTTGCTAGTATAGTTTTAGTTGGCCTAACTTCTAAGGCTCTTTGTTCAATACCAAGACCAATATCAACAAAGTGGTCTCCAATCACCTTTCTATTTTTTAAGACCTACATACTTCTCTTCACTTTTATTAAGGAGTGGATCACATTACTAAACCATTGCCAAATCTACCCCTCTATCTATATGAAATTTGACCCTATCTTTATTGACACAAGCATAAAATCATTTTAAACATTTGGAGTAAGAACTCCATGATATCAAGGATATAACACCTTCAAAATTTCTTTATGCTACCCTGATCATTCTCACATGGAAGAAATATGGATCCTTTTGTTTCTATATTAACTTTAAAATAAGTTTTGTATCCCTTGTATTGGAAACATATTTGAAAAACTTAATAGTCCCACCTATTTCTCAAAACCTGATCTTTTCTTTGGTTACTATCAATTTAAATATCCCTCAAATGTCACTTCTTCAAATCCAAACCTCATCTAGCTCAATTTTCAACTAATCCAGTTCAAATGATATGGATGCACAATGTAGTTGGAAATATGATAGTTGATGCCCAATTAAAAAGATCGTGGAAAACTGAGATAGTTGATGCCCTTCCCCAGACATGCATGGCTTAGGAATTATTTTGGGCAATGCACTTTTATGCAAGGAAAGCGATGCTAATTAAGGTCCCAGAAAATAGGTAATCAATCATGTCATTCGGGATTCTTTGATTGCCAAAATGATAGATATATCCCATTAGTTCCTCTCCCTCTCCCTCAAGGAGGAAATGAAGTATGGGACTTAGTGTTAATATTCCATATGCTAGACTAGATATAATTAGTGTTCAATCCAAATCCACAACAATAGAATATGTAGAATCACTGAAAGAAACAAAATCACAAGATAGCCACAATATTTATCCTGGGAAACCCTCAAGTGGAGCAAAACCCAACAAAACTTCCTCTCTATAAGATGTATAAAATATAACCCCAAGAACACGTATCCTTCTCCTTGTTGTTATGTCTCTCTCTCTCTCTCTCTGATCATGTGCGCTACACAAGTGAGTGAGTCTATGTTCTAATGAGAAGCACAACTCCTCTATTTATACACTTTAAGTCAACTGAATTTTAGCCTAGACAAGTCAGCCCCACTAAATTGCCTAGGCCGACTTCACCTTCGAAGACTCAAAACAATATTTTGTATTATTCATTAGGGTACTAATGAACTGACTTACAATGGAGGATTTACCTCATGACTCTCTGATGACCAATTACAATAGTAACATCTCGATGGAGGAATAATAACATCTCCCTTGGGTTACATAAGTAAAATACATTTATAACGTCCTTTGAAGTTACAATATTTCAACAGTACCCCTTAATGAGAAGGTTATTCTACTGACAACATCATCATGGACTATAGAAGAACCAAGAGACAGTATGTTCAGCAGTATCGAGGTTATACATCTATATGTCGTAGGATTTTTGCACAATCAGTAACTAGAATAGTTACTCTTAAATGTCTTCATCTTCTACATCACACGATCACTTGATCCTTCTGCAACAACATTCTCCCTTTCGATCCTTCATAGCAGCACTTCGATCTTCTTTATCCTTTGCAGCAGTACTTCGATTTTTTAGATCCTTTGCAGCAGAACTTAAATCTTCTTGATCCTTTTCAAAAACACTTTGATCTTCTTGATCCTTTGTAGTAGCACTTCGATCTTCTTGATCCTTTGCAGCAGCACTTAGATCTTCTTGATCCTTTGCAGCAGCATGCTACCTAAAATAAACATGATCTCTTTGTGGGATGATCAATCCCTATCACTTTAGGACATAGGTCCAAGGATGATGCAATCCTCCATCAACCTACTCCCCCTTAACAAGGAGTATCCATTGCATCAACTAGCTGAATCACCTAAAACATAATGTGTATCTCATTGTAGTGCATCCTCACCTTCAAATCTAGGCCCCACTTCTAAGTGAGTGTTATGCTACGGTATCTACATATACATGTAGGCATACTCTCCATACAAGAGTATTGTCTACAGCTGCAGCTCTCGACCGTACCTAGGCATCGGGCCTCTTCGTAGGACATCCTCAGCTTGTTAGAGCTAGGACCACTCCATGTGAGTGCTATACTACAACATCCGCGAGGACTCATCATAGGTCATCCTTTCCACTAAGTCTAGGACCACTCTCAATTGAGTGTTATTATATGGAATCTACATATAAATGTAGGTATAATCTCCATACAAGAGTAATATATGCAAAGTAGATCTCGACCGCATGTAAATTATGACCATGTCATCCATAAGGACTCATCGTAGAGCATCCTTACCACTAATTCTAGTGCCACTCCCAAGCGGGTGTTATTCTATGGTATCCACAAATAAATGTCATTATTCTGCATGTGAGAGTAACATTTGCAGGGCCATCCTTAGTAAGGACCACTCTAAAAAACATAGTGTTATTTTTGGTCATACCATACTGTCATCCACAAGTGAATGTTGGACATTGTCAGCATCATCAGGCACACTTGTCCTCTTTCATACTAGAGCATCAATGTCATCCCATCATCGATGTTAGTCTCATCATCACTCCCCCTTTCCTAGGAGGATCCATATTATCAACTTGATCCCCCTATGTTCTAGGAGGGTTCATATCTTCGACCTACCCTTCTCTTCTGAGGGGAGTCCATATCTTCGACTTGTTCCTTCTTTCTGAAGAGGGTCCATATCTTCATCATTCCTTCTTGCAAGTAAATTTTCTAATCCCATCACTGTTCCTCCTTGCGAGGAAAGAATTTTAGAACTACACCAATCTTGTCACGAAAATATTCAAAATTTAATTGAGATAGAGGCTTGTTCAACACATCAAAAAATTTCTCATCGGTACTCACATACTGGATCTTTATAGCTCCCTTTTGTACCATATCCATAATATAAAATTATCGGATTTCTATGTGATTTGATTTATCATGGAACACCAGATTCTCTGTCATCATTATGCAACTATGGTTGTGACAAATCATCACTGTGGTGTCCAAATCCATGTCAAATAGTCCTGACATAAGTTTCTAAAGCCATATCGCTTCACAACTAGTGGAGAAAACTGTTATGTACTCTACTTTAGATGTCATGAGAGAAACACTGGACTATTTCTTACTAAATTGTGAGATCATGGTGGATCCTAGACTTTAACATACACCTGAGGTGCTCTTTCTATCTATGGCACTTCCTGCCCAATATGAATCCATATATCGATATAATATGTAGTCATGATCTCTACCATAGTAAAATCCAAGATCTATTGTACCTTTTAGGTACCTCATCACATGCTTTGGAACTATCAAGTGAACCTATATAGGTTTAACTAGATACTGATTTAAGGTGCTCACAACAAAGCATATATATGGTCTTGTATTCGTCAGATACATCAATGAACCAATGATCTATCTATACTGGGTCATGTCCACTAACTCTGATGACTCATCAGATAACAACTTCAGGTTCGTGTCCATGGGTGTGTCCATGGCTTTACAATCCAACATATCAAATCTTTTCAATATTTCTACTGCATACTTTCCCTGATTCAGAAAGATTCCTTCTGGGCTCTGCCACACTTCCAGCCCGAGGAAATAATGCATAAATCCAAGAGATTTCATCTTGACTGCTTCAGCTAGCTTCTTCTTTCAATATGTGATATGTTTCCCATTTCCAATAGAAAATAGATAATCCACATACAGTAATAGTATTACTGGTTCATCATCCATAACCTTCATGTAAAGGTTAGGATCAAATTTACTCTTGGTAAAGCCCAAGCTTGTCAAGAAGCTATCTATTCTACCATACCAAGCTATTGGAGATTTCTTCAGTCCATACATATCCTTTTTAATCTTACATACATGAGTCACTATGTCTTCGACTTCGAATCCTTGTGGTTGTTAGATGTAAACCTCTTCCTCAACCACACCATTAAGGAAGGTTGTCTTTACATCCATTTGGTTTAGATCCCACTTCATCATGGAAGCAAGTACCATGATGGCTCTGATGGAAGTGTACCTTTCTACTGGAGAAAATGTGTCTTCATAATCAATTCCCTCTTTCTGAGAGAATCCTCTAGCCACAAATCTTGCCTTGCACTTTTCAATACTTCCATCAGCAACATGTTTTATCTTGTAGATCCATTTCGAAGATATCACACTTTTGTTTTCTAGTTTGGGTACTATATCCCAAACATCATTCTTCATTATTGACTGGTATTCTTCTGTCATTGCTTAGACCCACTCTCTCTTCTGAGAAACTTCCTCATAGCTAGTGGGTTCCTAATCTACAAGGTCACACATCAAAACTACATAACTGGAGTATGGATTTGATCTTTTGCTTGCTCTTGTGGAGCCTTCTGGAGCTCCATATCTCTCCGCATCTTGTATGATTTCTCTAACCCAAGCATTTTTTCTCTTTCGAGAGATATCCATAGTAGGGGGTTCCTTAGGTTCTAGCATATCATGATCTTCAAATGCTACTATTTTAAGAGAGGATTCAACTTCTAGCATTTTGGGAGGTACATCCTCTTAATGTACTTCTTCAAGATGACACCTTCTATATTTCTTAAGATCTGTCTCTTAATCAAATGTTACATCCACACTAATATCGATATTATGGAATCCTAAAATGTATATCCTAAAGGCCTTGGAGACTTCACATTATCCAACAAATATTCGCTTATTTCAAGAAGGATCTGAATTGGTTCTCTTCTCTTTCAGAATATGCACATATACTGGACAACCAAATATCCTGAGATGGCTCACTTTAGGTATCTTTCCTAAAAACATCTCTTCAAGAGTTTTGAATCCAAGAGCACTGTGAGATAAACTATTCTGCACATATATCGTTGTTCTTGCTTCTTCATCCCACAGGTGCATGGGGAGGTCTTGGTCATGAATCATGGTCTTTATTGCTGCCATAATAGTTCTATTCTTTCTTTCTAGAACACCATTATGTTGGGGATTATAGCGAGTGGTTAGTTCCCTCTTCATTCCTTTCTCCTTATAGAATGATTCAAATTCCTTTGAAGTGTATTCTCCACCATTATCTGGTCTCCATGTCTTGATTCTTTTTTTTTTTTGAATGGTTCTCTCTCAAGGCTTTGAATTCCTTGAATTTACCAAACACTTCACTCTTGTTCTTCAATAAGTATATCCATGTCTTTCTTGAATATGCATTAATAAATGTGACATAATTTTCATATCCACTTAACGATATAGAGGGAATATGAACACATACATCAGAATGAATTAGTTCTAATGTACATTTAGTCTTTGTTTCAATTTTCGGAAAGGGATTTAGATTGATGTTCTTTCCTCTTGCACATCCTTTGCAAGTTTCCTCATGTTCAATCTTCAAATATGGTAACCCTGTTACCACCTTGCTCACATAGAGTAGTGCTTTTTAAGTTATGTGAGCAAGCCTCCTATGCCACAGTTCACTTGAGTTGGTGGTCTCATGGAAAAGGGTTTCATCTAGATGTCCTTTGAGTTTGTACAGTCCTCCTTCTTCTTCACCAATGACCACAACATCTTCAAGTGTCTTTCCTTTGGACCACATAAGTACTTGTCTGTCACATGCCCCAATTTTGCAAAAATAATATTATCATATTTGATTTTATTTCAATACAATATGTTAAATTTTATGCTAAGTTGTAATTGATGACTCAGCAGAGTCAAGGATGTTGAATGTAATTATGAATATTTTAATTATAAATAAATAAAAAGTGGAGACAATAGCTTGGGAGAGTTGTTAAAAGAGTGTTTATTGTTCAAGTTGGTGGAGGAGACTAGGTGGAGAGAAAATAGACAAGTGGCAACATCCTCAAACACTTCCAATGTTGAAGGTGGCAACCTCCCTACATTTGGGGTCATGATCCCCCAAGAAACTGGGATCAGAGTAGGTGGCTCAATTAATGACAACTAACCCAAAAAGACCTAGGCAATCTTAATAAAAATGCCCATTGAAGAGAGCTGAGGCTACTCATTCCAAGAGGAGAATCATTCAAGTGAATGTACTTCAAAGGATTTCATTGGGAAGGGAATTTGTGGAAGGTATTTGAGGGGTAAAACTGCAGAAGTGATCTAGTACATCTTTTTAGTTGAAATATCTTACTACTGAGTGCAGAGTTAGTACTGAGTCATTGGACTAGTATCTTGTTGCATGCTCCACCATTTCTCAGCCAAGGAGACCAGGAATAGGCTCGAGGGTCCTGAGAAGACGTTGTTTGAGCGCTCTCCAGGAGTTGGTAGGGAGGAATGGCCTCCCAACGCTGTTGTCATCCAGCTTTAAATAGGTTCTACAGTCTTTTATTTACTGTGTTAAAAGTTTATATCTGAGAATGAATTATTAATGAATGATTACATTCTTTGTAGTGAACTAATAGAGATTGTAATCCTTAGTTATTTGAATATTGAATCTTTAATTGATGAAAATAATCCTAACCTGTGTTTTTACCCGTCTGGAATGAACCAGACCGTAATCTAGCATAGGAAGTTCATTATAAAATAGATGAAGAATATGATATAAATCTGGACTAAATAGAGTTATTTTGTATTTTAGAACAATGGAATAATTTATTTCTATATATAGATGTTTTCAACAAAGAATATTAATCTGTCTAATTAAGTTTATTGTTTTAAACCTGACTGTGGCATTAAGAATGCTAGCCAAGAAGTATTCATAATACTTTATAGAAAATAGGTTTATTTTTTTAACAAGTTGATTACTGTAAATAGGTTATTATCTTATTCAAAACTGTATTTGTAAAATGATACTATTAACCTGTAACATAGGTAAAATAATTAACTTAGATAAACACTCATTTATTTCTGTGAAGAAAGAACCAAGTTATTTACTTAGTTTATATCATTTTTCATACTGCTTAACTACATCTACAAATATTCACATTTCAAGTAGGTTAATACTGGTATAGTTATTTTTACAAATAAACTAACTACATCAACTAAAAAATTGTAACAAGGAAATAATAACGAAACCTATCTATGTACTTATAAAATAGACTTAATGCAATGGCAAATAATAGTTAATAAATATCATTTATAAATGAACTAATTCATTTAAATAAACTAAACAAAGATTAATTATAAAAGAAAGTACAGGGTCGAAACCCTTATAGTATTAACATTATAATTTATAGTATTAACATTATAATTTATAGTATTGACATTGTAATTCAAAGTAATAACAATATAATTAATAATCAGATAAGCAATAATCCAAAGATTTGGATTATTTAGTATTCTGAACCTTCCAACTATAAGATGTTATTACAGTCCTATAAGGACAGAGAAAGATAACATTGAAAGTATAACAACTATATAACTGTAACAAACAATAAATTTAACATTTATTATTGAACTAAAACCTACAGAATAATTAAAGAAGTTATTTCTCACACAGGTCACCAACAGGATTAACCTTTGCTCGAATCTCCGAGCTTATAAACAAATTATTGTAATAGAAAGAAATAACAGAATAGGATAAATAATACATTTTAATGCAAAATAAATTTAACAAGTAAATATTTCTTTACACAGTCGAATAAGGGTAAGAACCTGAGTATACAAATTACATTAAGAGCATAGAAATAACTGAGTTCAAGCTCAAGAGAGCTAATCTCTATGCTTAAAGTTTAACAAAGAATGGCTTGATAGGTCGCGAGTTCTTTTACATAACAGTACATAAAAGAAAACAAGCTAAACAAAATTTACAAGTCATCGCATAAGCCGGAGAACCTTGCTAACAGCAAGGGTTAGCCAAAAAAACTAAATAAGTAAACCGAGAAATAGTAACCCATGAAAGGTCATTTGCAGGCCACAAATTCCAATTGAAAAACTATTCCATAAAGAACTGACAAGCATGGATTGCCATGGGTTGACTAGGGCTTACCCGTAACCAGGAAGCCGACTTTACTCATTGTACCAGCAGCAAAGAAAGAGGTAAACCGTCACCTACAAGGATAACCCACGACATTAAAATTATGCTCTATACTGTAACTAATTTAAGAGTAAATTTTAAGAAACAATTTTTAAAGTAATTTTCTTACCTGAAAGTGAAGGTAATGTAGCCATTTTTCATACTGCTTAACTACATCTACAAATATTCACATTTCAAGTAGGGTAATACTGGTATAGTTATTTTTACAAATAAACTAACTACATCAACTAAAAAATTGTAACATGGAAATAATAACGAAACCTATCTATGTACTTATAAAATAGACTGAATGCAATGGTAAATAATAGTTAATAAATATCATTTATAAATGAACTAATTCATTTAAATAAACTAAACAAAGATTAATTATAAAAGAAAGTACAGGGTCGAAACCCTTATAGTATTAACATTATAATTTATAGTATTAACATTGTAATTCAAAGTAATAACAATATAATTAATAATCAGATAAGCAATAATCCAAAGATTTGGATTATTTAGTATTCTGAACCTTCCAACTATAAGATGTTATTACAGTCCTATAAGGACAAAGAAAGATAACATTGAAAGTATAGCAACTATATACTTGTAACAAACAATAAATTTAACATTTATTATTGAACTAAAACCTATAGAATAATTAAAGAAATTATTTTATACACAGGTCACCAACAGGATTAACCTTTGCTCTAATATTCGAGCTTATAAACAAATTATTGTAATAGAAAGAAATAACAGAATATGATATAATAATACATTTTAATGCAAAATAAATTTAACAAGTAAATATTTCTTTACACAGTAGAATAAGGGTAAGAACCCGAGTATACAAATTACATTAAGAGCATAGAAATAACTAAGTTCAAGCTCAAGAGAGCTAATCTCTTTGTTTAAAGTTTAACAGAGAATGGCTTGACAGGCTGCGAGTTCTTTTACATAACAGTACATAAAAGAAAATAAGTAAAACAAAATTTACAAGTCATGGCATAAGCCGAAGAACCCTGCTAAAAGCAAGGGTTGGAAAAAAAACTAAATAACTAAACCGAGAAATAGTAACCCATGAAGGGTCATTTGCAGGCCACGACTTCTAACTAAAAATTTGTTCCATAAAGAAATGACAAGCATGGATTACCATGGGTTGACCAGGGCCTACTCGTAACCAGGAAGCCGACTTTACTCATTGTACCAGCAGCAAAGAAAGAGGTAAACCATCACCTGCAAGGATAACCCATGACTTTAAAATTATGCTCTATACTGTAACTAATTTAAGAGTAAATTTTAAGAAACTGTTTTAAAGTAATTTTCTTACCTGGAAGCGAAGGTAATATAGCCACCGAGAAACAGTAGCGCCACCACCAGCGAGACAAGGAGCCAACCCTTCATTTCTCCTATGACAGAGATGGTGCAAACGCATGCACAAACCACTGCTAGCAGCAGCAATAAGAAAGTGGGGCAACGACCAAGCAAGAAGAGGACAGTGAAGCTCGAACTGTCACCAAAAATGCGAAGCATGAGAACCACGCTGTCAAAAAAACCGTATGATGAAGTCCAAACTGTAACAGAAGCAAGTAACCCCTTTAAACGATCCTAATAGGCAGGATATGGAGGAATGAACCAAAAAACTACACACATACCAGGCCGTAAGATTTAAGTCACGGCCCTCACAACTCTTGCCAAGATAAACTCATTGTGTAAGAAAGGGTTCGAGCGCGAAGAAGGCAACTGAATATTGTAAACCATGATGGGAGCTCATTAAGTTCACAGTAGGCTAAGCATGGCGGCCATGGACACATTTGCAGAGCAGCCTGAAGGCCCGAAATCGACAGAGGAGAATGACAAAGAATAGGGTTACACCAACCCTTATACTTCCAACACTTGGCCGAGAAGGAAACACCTAGTCTCACAAATTATTCAACCATGCCGTGGGTCAATCATATAGTTTCCTACATGCCAATGATTCCCAATTATTCAAAACATAATTTTATGTACAATCATATAGTATTGTAATCATTCAAAGGTTCTACGTGTTCATGGATGTCAATCTATGGTTGCATGGCATAAACCATGAACCCTCGAATCTTTGCCAAGGTAATCATATAGTTATCGTATAGTTTAGGATGAGGGCGATTTCAAAGTCTTTTATATACACAACCTTACACATAATCCCATCGATGGAGTGGTCTAATTCCACAACCCTTTTCCATTGCAAATTACAATATGAACTTATAATTATATGTTTATTCATATTAAGCTTTTTGTTGAACATGAAATCGATACAATCTCATAATCGATATGCTTGCCCAAAGTATTTTATGCATAGAAACTTTAGTTCTTCACTAATGATTTATCCATTTATTCATAAAATCAATAGTATAGTTACAAATGTTGATAAGCCTTGAGCCATCGAAACTAAGTTTATGAAGTAAATCTTATGATACTTGGGAAATACTAATTAAAAGGCTATTTCATCACCTATCCAAACTATGACGTTAAATAAAGTATTCCTAATAGACTTTGCATAGCTAATCTTGTTGCCACCAACGTTTAAGTTATGACTTGATAATTTTATAGAACATAGTTTTAAATAGGATCATGAACTTTATAAATATTATTTGTTTATAACCAGAACTACTGGTAAACATGGATGTTTTATAAACAAGATAGTTCATGTGTGTATTGGGGAGTATCATAGAAAAATATCATTTTCAGTGGGTGGCAATTACTAGGATGTTGGCTATGAATTCTTTACATAGCTCAGATCAACAAAGTTACTAGCTATTGGTTATTTACTCAACCATGATAAGTACTATTAGATTCACCATGTTTTTGATTAGTAACATAATCTTTTAGAACTATCTAGTACTTGCATGAGGTAATAAATCGATCTCTCTTGAAGACTTTGACCTAAGTTAACTGTTGTGGTTAGTAGCTGATTTAAGAGAAGTCTTATAAAAAAAATAGGAAACTGAAGTGGAACAATCCCAATAGACTCTAAGTCTTAGGAGTTTACATTTCACTGTAATGTTTAGAACCTTATAGGCAGCAATCTTCATTACAGAAAATGAATAACAAGCAGCTGGTTATACTATAATTATAAGTTGATAATGTATATTACTATTAGAACAATCATTATAGCATTACAGGTTATGCACTCTAGGTGAAAATAACTCACGACAAAGATCACCAATTGTGAACCAGGGAAAGTAATTATTGTTGCTATTTACATTTAAGAAAGAAATTCATCTACATGTATATCGTTAACAAAAATAATTGGAGGAAACAAACTACTTGTTTTACCTCATAGAAGTAGATTGATATGTAACAGCTTATTTACCAAGCTTTTTATTTTGCAAATAGAAATATAGCTGGATGCTTTATGGAATTAAAAGGCGTTACTCGATCATTCATACCTGTAAAACCTGTAAGGACCAGTAAGCTTTCTGCATTAGCTTAAACGCTAAGTAAGCCCCATAATCCAAGACAGTTCCACCTACTTGTCGCAAATTAAAACTCATCAACAAACTAAAATAGGAATTATTACACAAGTTAAACTTAACCTTGTATCAAAAAGTAGAATGCTAAGTTACTTAATTAAGATTATGCATTAACTAATCTGGGAAGTGATTCTTTTATAGATAACTGTTAGCTGTTAGCAAACCGTATTCTCAGCATTTTATGTATTTTTACAAATTTTAAATTTTTATGAAAATTTGGGGTTTTGACATGTGGTATCAGGGCACAAGGTTCAAACACTAGGCCTTGATGTAGCCCAACTAGCTTTTAGGAAACAGTAAACTGAATTATTATGCTGACGTATTTTTTTTTAAATGTTATTCAACAGAGAAGTGTTTTCTGAAGTTTAACAGATAGGTATGGAACGACTGGAAGAGTATGCAGAGGAGGAGTCTCCAGTTACTGAAATAGGAAATCTACCAAGAGATCCTATACAAGAGTACTTAACTACCAATTCCTCATAATTGTTTTTTTTTAGACTGTAACAGGGGGAAGATTAATTAGAGACCGGTGAAAAATCCACCGGGTGCTGTAATACATCATAAGCTAGACTTAAGGGTCTCATGAGTAGATTGAAAATCTCATGGAGTCCAAAGTAACTTGCTAAGCCCCAAGGCTCAAAAAACTGAAGTGAACATAACAACATAATGTGTCATAATGTGAACAAAACATAATAGCATAATGTGCGAACATAACAGCATAATGTGAGAAAGGAGGAAGACTATTTGGAGTTAAACTTCTCCATAATCTTTTTAACTGCTGTCTCCAGCTCCGAAATTTGATTCCCAAAATCTCCTGTGACATTGGCAGCATCTTTGAATTGGGAGAAGACAACATCTTGATAGTATTTCATCTCTCCTTTTGAATCCTTGAGCTCGTTCTTGAGCGATCGCAGCTCAGTGGAGAATTGCTTCCATTGCTTGTGGTCTTCTTCAGCATTGGATTTGAGCAGGTTTCCTTGTTCAACTGATTGTGATTTGAGTGCATCCAAGGATTGTTGGATATCAGCAAGTGTTTCTTCCACTGACAGCGGATTGGAAGACGACCCCACTGAAGCCATGAGAGCAGGATCGAGTTGGGTGGGCGCAGGGAGCCGGTGAAGATGAAAGGTGATCTCCAGAACCCGCAAAAACTTAGAAACATGAAGAATGCTCTTGAGGACTACTCGAAATGAGGACTAAGCGGCCTGTAATAAGGAGGAGATGGATCACATGAAGAGTAAGGGGGCGATTTGAAGTACTGGAGAATCTCCAAAGCACTTAGAGCTGTACCAAGGAAAGGACTTAAAGTCTCGTGAGTGACTCGAAAATGCTTCCCACGCCGATCCTGAAAGGATACTGCAGAGAAAATATCTGACATGGGCGATTTAGGGAATAATGTAGTGGGAATCTCTGCCGTTGACTACCAGGACATTTCTGCCCAGCACTGTAGCCTTGTTGGCCTCTAGATCCGCCTGCTCATTAAGTCCACGTAGGATGTGGAAGAAACTGATATCTCTGAATTTTGCGGCTGACAAGAGGATTTTTTTAAGGATAGAGCTTAGGAAGATATTGGTTGGAAAATTCTTGTATCTAAGAGCTTGGATGATCAATTTCGAGTCTCCAAACACCACAAGAGAGTCTAATTTTCTCTCATGGGCTTGCTTGAGGCCTTGCCATAATGCCATCGCCTCTTCCTTATTGTTGGACATTGATCCTAGCCCCCAAACATAGGTGGCTAAGATCGAGTTCTCATCCAAAAAGAGGACTCCTCCTCCTCTTGCTAGCCGTGGGTTTCCTTTAGAGGCTCCGTAAAAAAATAGGGTGCTTTTCTTTAACTTGGACCGCCACATTAGGAATTAATTTTCTTTTAGGCGGATTTCCCAATTAGCAAGTTTTGAGATGGGAGCATTGGGAATAGGCTCAGGATGTCGGAACTGGGACAGCCATCTTTTCTCTTGGGTGTCCAAGTCTCTGGAATTCTTAAGCTTGCTCTTGGCAACCGATAGCTCCTCCAGGAGGGATTTGCACTTGATTGCAATCTTGATGCTGGAATTTTCCTCGTCCCTGAAGATTCAGCTATTTCGCTCCAGCCAGATCTTCCAGCAAATAGCTTTGGGGGCCCACATCCAAATTGATTTAAGAAGGTCTTTTTTATGAAGATCAAAGGGAGAGATGGTGTCCCAGGTGGCAAACAGATCAGAAATGTTTTGGGGGACAACGATTTCCTCAGTGTTAAGGAGGAGGACCTCCGACCATATTTCTTGGGAGAATGGACAAGTTATCAGGAGATGATTCATTGTCCCTTCCTTAGAACAACAAAGAGGACATCTTGACAGACCTTCCATGCCTCTGTTCTTTATATTTTCCCTAGTCAGAATACTTTTATGTGCATCAATCTAGCAGAAGAAGTCGATCTTGGGCACGAATGGGTAGTTCCAGATAAAGTTCCAGCTTGCTGGATTGGGAGCAGCGTGAGGCGGGGAGAGGAAGGTTCTGTATCCTTCTGCGGTAGTGTAGATACCTGAGCATTGGCCCCACCCTCTTTTGTCCTGATTGTGCTTTGCTGAAGGTGCTTTCCCTTGGAGGTTCTGAATTAAGCAGTCCTTTTCATCATTTAGCCAGTAGGGGAGATTGTTAAAATGCCAGTCCTTCCAGATGCAGTCTCCTTCTTCCTCCCAGCTTGAGATGTCCCAAAGAGTTGTTATATTATTGTTTTGAGCCCATTCCATAATATTCCTTATCCCAGAATTTTGTCCTAGTGGTTGTTCTCCCATGATGGAGTCCTCCCACAACTTAATTTTCTTCCTGTTTCCAGGGATCCAATGGAGATTGGGTTGGAAATGATGAAAGACTTTGAGACAAAGCTTATGGATGGGAGAGCCTTTCTTGCTAGGGATTGGACTATCCAGACATATTAGCCTTTTCCCAGGGAAGTAATTCTTTCTTAGAACTTTTTTGCTCCAGCTATCTTTTCTAGAGACTAGATTCCACAGAGTTTTGGCCCCCATGGCCAAGTTTTGTCTTTCCAGATCCCTTACTTGAAGGCCTCCTTCCTTTTAAGGCATTTGGATTTTATTCCAGCTAACCAGATGGATTTGATGGAGGTTCCCTTTGCCTCCTTCCCACAGGAACTTTCTTATCAGCATCTCCATTTTTTTCAGAATAGAGACCGGAGCGAGCAAAATGGAGTTTTGATAAATTGGAATACTCATGAGCACGGATTTGAGCATCACTATTTTACCTGCTAGATTTAACCAGTTGGAGCCCCAGTTTTGGATTCAATTCTTAAGTTTGTCGATGATTGGAGACCAATGGGTTGCTCTCGAGCCCTTCTTGAGGATTGGAACGCCAAGGTAGATGAAGGAGTCCCAATCGTAGACAACTTCCATGCCAAGCGTTATGGCTATCTCCCCTAGCTCCTTTACTGAGCAATTCCAGCCATATATCTTACTCTTCTGAAAGTTGATTTTGCTTCCTAAGATCAGTTTATAAAATTCAAGCTCTTTCTTAAATTGGTTTGCCATGTAAATTCTAGCTCCACCTAAAAGGATCGTGTCATCCACGAACTGAGCATGATTGATGTTTTTTACCTTTGGAGCCAGCCAGATTCCTAAGAGGAGATTCTTGTGCTTGTTGGAGATTAGCTGAAAGCTTAGGACGGAAGCTTGAATTGCATAAAGGAGGGGTGATAAAGGGAAGCCTTGCCGAAGCCCTCTGGACGCTTGGAAAAATTCAGTGGATCTACCGTTTACTAGAGGGGCTATCCACGGGGAGCTGATACAGCCTTGCACCTAGTTTATAAAGTGGGGAGAGAAACCAAGTTTCTTCATAACTAAGAAGAGGAAGTCATGTCTGACCCTGTCAAAGGCGTTGGCTAGATCCAGCTTTATCACCATTCCTTCTTCTTTGTTCTGGAAGCTAGAGTGGATAGCCTCTTGGACAAGGAGGATATTGTCTTAGATCTTTCGTCCTTTAATGAACCCCCCTTGGTTCTCCGGGATGAATCTTGGGAGGATTTTTTTAAGCCTGTTGGCAATAATTTTGGTTATAATCTTGTAGCTTACGTTGCAAAGGGAGATTGGCCGGAATCTGGAGAAGGAAGAGGCTCCTTTTTCTTTCAGGATTAAAGTTAGAAAGGCAGAAATGGTGCTTCCCCCAATCTTGCAGGTGGATTGAGAGTGTCTTACCATCCTTAAAAGGTCCAATTTAATAATATCCCAACAGCTAATGTAGAACTTGGCAGTAAAACCGTCAGGGCCAGGTGCGCTATCAGGCTTCATTTGGAACAAGGCTCTCTTAAGTTCTTTTAAGGTGATGGGGGTAGAAAGAAGGAGGTTATCAGCCTCTTGGATCAGGGGAGGAATGAGGTCGAAAGGGTGGTCCATAGGATTTAAGGGGTCGTCCTCAGGCGCAGAAAAAAGGTCTTTGAAGGTGAGGAAGGCTACTTTCTTTATTCCTTCAAAGTATTTTATCAGGGATCCTTGAAAATTGATTTCATTTACAGCTTTGAAGCTTTTACGAGCTTCAGCTTGTTTGTGAAAATAATTTGTATTTTTGTCCCCGTTCTCTAGCCACAAGCTTCTTGACTTTTGATGCCAGAATTCTTCTTCGACTCTACAAGCTTGAAAATAGGACTTTTGAAGCTCTGATTCTTTGGAGATAGTGCTATTGGAGATGGGAAGAGAGTCCATTGCGTGCTGGTGGTTTTCGAGGGCTTTTTGGGCTGCGATTCTGAGGGAGGAAGGAGAAGTTAAGATCTTAGCCCAGTTCTTTAGATCTGATTTGAGCCTCTTTAGTTTCTGTTCCCAGGTGAAGGAAGGGGAGCCAGGGATCGGGATAGACCAGGAATCCACCACTACCTGCTGGAAGTTTTCTTGGAGAAACCAAAGTGGGATGAAGAGGAAAGGGATAGGACCTTGAATGGGGTCAGACAAGAGTTCAAGCAAGATCGGTCTGTGGTCTGAGGTGCAGTTGGGGAGGATTTTAGAGGTGGCCTGAAAACCAGAGGTAAGGAAGTCAGAATGGATGAGGAATCTGTCAAGACGAGCTGCGATGTGACCAGGTCCCAGCCTTTTGTTGGACCAGGTGAATTTCCCTAAAGGAGGATTAATATCCATCAGGTCCCAGTTGAGGATGATGTCCTCTACCCATTCTCTAGCTTGGTCCCTTACTATGGAGCCTCCTTTCTTCTCTTCAGTGGCCGGTGTGACGTTGAGATCTCCAGCGATGATGAAGTTTCTAGGTCTGTGCTGGCTTAGAAACAAATCAATGGAGTCCCAACAACTGCGTTTTCCAGAAAAGAGAGTAGGAACATACATGTTAAAGAGACTTACATGCTGACCGGAATCTCGATGGAGAAAACTTGTGAAGATCCAATGATCGATGCATTCCTCATTGACCAATTCAAATTTGGTAGAGTCCCAGAAAGTGGCTATTCCTCCTGAGGCCCCCTTTGAGCTTATTGCTGTCCCAGGGCCCTTTTTCCAGAAGGCGTGACCAGCTTGGAAGAGGATTGAATCCTCCATTTTTGTCTCCTGTATTAAAAAAATATCCGACTTGTTTATTTTGATGATGTCTTTCAGAGCTTCTTCTTTCAGTTTGGAGCCTAAACCTCTACAGTTCCTGGAGACGTATCACATTTAAATTTTTTTGGGTGGGGAGCCCCCCTTGGAGGGTTGGCCTTGCTTGGGTCTTGTACTAATCATAATTGGCAGCGTTTTCTGAGTTCCTTTGGCTACATCTCGGAAGGACTTCTCTTCTCTATCCTTTTTCTTTGATTTTCTTCCCCTGGTGGACCTTGGAAGCATTGCATGAGAGCTGCTGGACTCCGAGGCTCCTTCATCAGAGAAACCACCTTGGTTGGTGTCTAGATTTGAAGGATCCTCCTCCTGAGCGATAACCTTCAAGATTTCTCCTGTGGGGATGGGGAGAGAGATATCATCAGATATGGCGGTAGGTAGATCTGAGACTGGTTGCTGGGGGGTTTCACTAGGGGCAGTGGGTTCTACCAAAGTCGATCCAGCAGCATTTCTTTCTTCTACGTTTGTTCCTTCAGTTGCCGAGGGGTGCTGGAGGGATATCGGATTTGATGTAGGCGCCTGAGTGGGGTTGGATGGTAAGACCCTTCCTTCTAATGGTTCCCCCTTACTGCTAGTGGATTGCAGCCCGGATCCTGGCCTTTTTTCTTGAGTTTTCGGGGTTGCTTTCCCTTTTTTGGCTCTTTTCCATCCTTCTGTTTCGGTCCCTTCCTGATTTTTGGGGCAGTTTCTTTGGAAGTGACCGTGTTCATGGCAGTGTCTGCATTTGAAGGGCAGCTGCTCGTAGTCCAACTATTGAAAGTGATGCCAGTCACCCACTGAGATCTTGATTGCTTCTGGTAGTCCGGCCAAGGTCCACCTCAACGCAGATTCTAGCACAGGAATATTTTCCCTTGGGATCTGCCTTGTCAATGTAGCGGCCTAGCCCATTCCCTATTTTTTCCAGAGATTCAGAGTTCCAGTAGTGCGCTGGAAGATTTGGGAGACGGACCTAGATAGGTACCTCCTTAGGGGAATCAAGATTCGGGTCGAAATCTGGGGTACAGCGGTTTAGATACAGGCTTTGGGACCCCATGAAGTAAGTTCCATTCCTGAAAATGAGATCTCGATCATCCTTGGAGATGAATTCGAAGATATAGAAACCTCTGCCCACCGGGTAGCAGGTCACGCTGTGCTTCAGTTGGGGCCTCCAATTCCTTTGAATCCAGTCATCAATAGTTCTGGTGGAGGGCCATAGACCCATGAACTTCCCGACCAGTCCACGTTCTGCCAAATCCAGTGCAATCTTAATGGGTTTTTCTTCTGGAAAGACAATTTCAGGTATTGCATCCAGTTTTTTAATGAATTTTGGGATCGGTGGTGCCACGAGTTTCTTCCCGGCAATGGATAAAAGTATCCTGAAGGCTTCTTTAGCAGAGAGAGGCAGGGAGGGAGGGGATTTCCCTCCCCCAGGAGCAGCCATGGCGGCCGCTGGGCAGCTCGTGCAGCAGAAAACCCTAGCGTGAAGGAGCACGTGCGGCCTCAAGCGTCTCCGAACTTAATTAAGTGTTATCCGAGTGAATGAACTTGTTATGATTACTTAAAAAAAGGGGTGGAGGGTGCAACACTAGGACTTCCCGGGAGGTCACCCATACCAGTACTACTCTAGCCCAAGCGCACTTAACTGCGGAGTTTTGAAGGGATCCGGTGCATTTCCAATTCCTCAGAATTGTTACAAACTGTAAAAGACTTAAACACTGAAATGGAGTCTGTAAAGTGAGAAAATGAAAGGATTTTGAGGGCTCAAGAAGAACTGAATCAGATTCTAACTGAAAAGTTTCAAACTAAGGGTAGGGGTAGAAGAACAGAATCAGAAGATACCAGTCATCAACGTAAATCCAAAAGATGAAACATACTAAAACTGAAAATAGTTCGTCTTCTGAAGTGTTTGGTGAACAACGAAATTACCATTCTACTAGTGACAGTAGTGATGATAATCAGTACACTAAAAAGAGGAAATACAAACCTTATGAGGAAATTTTCAGGGAATTCAAAAAGATAAAACCACCAACCTTTAATGGAGAGACTGAGAAGGGGGAGGAAGCTGAACCTGGTTATCTGGGATGAAGAAGTACTTCCAAATATATAACTATTCTAACCAGTTAAAGGATCAAAATGGCTATATATAATCTCTCAGGAAAGGCTAACATTTGGTGGCGGGACTTGAAAAGAGTTAAGGGCATAAAAGAGAAAAATGTAAACTAGATTAATTTTAAGAGGTATTTCAAAAAGAAATTTCTGTCTGAGCAATATTATGAGGAAAGAGCAAAGAAATTTTATGAGTTGAAGTTAGGATCAATGACAATGAAGGATCTGAACAACAAGTTCTTAAGTCTACTTAGGTATGTACCATACCTTGTAGATGAGAAACCAAAGGTACAGTGATTTCTTAGCTGCCTCCCTTACCATATTAAAGATAGAATTGAATATGATAACCCAAAGACCTTGGAAGAAGCTATGAGAAAAGATAACTTCGGTTTTGAGCAAAATCGGAAGAAAGAAAGCTTGGCCAACTGGAAAGATAAGAAAAATAATAA
Organism: Pseudotsuga menziesii; assembly: GCA_001517045.1. Classification (NCBI taxonomy): domain Eukaryota; kingdom Viridiplantae; phylum Streptophyta; class Pinopsida; order Pinales; family Pinaceae; genus Pseudotsuga; species Pseudotsuga menziesii. The sequence continues at coordinate 172,087 of LPNX010495651.1, read as the reverse complement.
TCAGTTTGAACAAAAGAAGAAGGATTTTGTGCCTAATAGAAATTTCAAAAACAATAAGGCCAAACAATATTCTAATAACAAGAACTTCCAAGGAAATAAGAACAATACACCCAACAACCAGAATAATTCTAAAGGTAAGGATTTTGCAAATAATCATGGAAATTTTACCAAGAGCTTTGAATGCAAAGAGCCTATCAAGTGCTGGGAGTTTAATGGCCCACACTATGCTTCAGTCTGTCCAAACCGGAAGAATACTAGTAACAACATTCATACCATATAGGAGGAGATGACTATTGGGGAACTAGCAAGGACCATGCCCAGAATTACCGCAGCTTTGGAGAATCGACAAGCTGAATATTAGACTTCCATGGTGGAAGTAGAAGGTATGATCAATCAGATCCCTGTAACTATTTTGATTGATCCCGGAGCTAGTCTCAGTTATATTGCACCCCAAATAGTAGAAAAATGTAAGTTATCTGTTGATAAGTTTGAGAATTCATGGTTAGTTCAGTTAGCCACTGGTGCTAAAAGAAAAGTAACTTGTTTTGTTAAAGAATGTGCAATAGTTATGGATAAATTTGAAACTGTTGTTAAACTTAATGTTTTGCCTCTTGGTTCTTATGATTTACTGATTAGTATGGACTGGTTAGAACAACACAGAGTAATTCTAAACTGTAATGATAAAACCTTCACATGCTTAAATAGTGATAAAAAACCAGTAAGTGTTAAAGGAATACCTAGAAAAACCACCACAAGGCAGATTTCTACCCTACAGCTTAAGAGAGTTGTTAGAAAGGGATGTAAAGCTTATGCAATAACAATAACTGATGAGGAAAGTTTAATTAAAATAGATAAGTTAAAAGTGGAAGACATATCAGTCTTAAGAGAATATGTTGATGTATTCCCAGAAGAGATTCCGGGATTACCTCCGAAAAGGGAATTGGATTTCACCATTGAACTGGTACCAGGTGTAGTACCTAGCTCAAAGGCCCCTTATCAAATGAACACACTCAAACTTAATGAATTAAAATCTCAATTAAAAGAATTAATTGATAAAAAATATATTCAACCAAGTGTGTCTCCCTGGGGGGCACCTGTCATCTTCGTTAAGAAGAAAGATGGTACCATGCGACTTTGCATAGATTACCGTCAGTTAAATAAGATGACCATCAAAAATCAATATCCGTTGCCCCACATATATGATCTGTTTGATCAACTATGAGGAGCCACGGTGTTTTCGAAAATAGATTTAAGGTCTGGATATCATCAAGTAAGGATTAAAGATGAAGACATCTTTAAGACAGCTTTCAGAACTAGATATGGTCATTACATATTTGTTGTAATGTCATTCGGACTTACTAATGCCCCAACTGTCTTCATGTGTTTAATGAATAATGTTATGCATAAGTATTTAGATAAGTTTGTGGTCATATTTATCAACGACATTCTAATCTATTCAAAAACTGAAGAAGAACATAAAGAACATCTAAAAATTGTTTTACAAGAGTTGTGAGATCATCAACTCTTCGCAAAGTTTAGTAAATGTGATTTCTTCAAGGATAAGATTCAGTATTTAGGTCATGTGGTGACCAAGGAAGGAATTTCCGTAGATCCTGAAAAGAAAAGGGCAATCAAAGATTGGCCAGTTCCTAAGGATGTGACAGATGTTCGATCTTTCATGGTCATTACCGGTTATTACTGGAGGTTCATTGAAGGTTTTTCGAGGATATCAAATCCAATAACTTCCTTGCAGAAGAAGGAAAAGAAGTTTCACTGGAATTAGAAATGTGAATAAAGCTTTAAAAAGTTAAAAACGTTATTAACCAGCGCACCTATTTTAAGAATATCTGATCCTAATAAAGAATATGTAGTGTGCACTGACGCCTGTAATGATGGCTTAGGTGGTGTTCTGACTCAAGAATGGCATGTTATTTCCTATGAGACTAGAAAGTTAAAAATTCACAAAAGGAATTATGCAACATATGATCTGGAAATAGCAGCTGTAATACACACTTTAAAGATGTGGAGACATAATCTAATTGGCATAAAATTTATTTTAATGACTGACAATAAAGGGTTTAAGTATCTTTTAGATTAGCCTAATCTAAATGCCAGACAAGCTAGGTGGTTAGCTTTCTTAAGCGAGTATGATTTTGAAATTTAGCATATAAAAGGTAAAGAAAATAAAGTTGTTGATGCATTAAGTAGGAATGCAAGGCTGAATTTTGCAGCAGCTATCAGCACCTATATTTCAGACTTAGATGAACAACTTAAAGAAGGAATATGACAAGATAAAATTTACCAAAGTTTGCGAGATAAAGCTAAAGAAAATCCACCAAAAAACCTAATTGAAGGTTACAGTTTAAATGAAAAAAAAAATTTACTGTATAAAGATAGAATGTATGTACCTAATGTACCTAAAGTTAAGCTGTTAATTCTGGATGAAATTCATAAAACACCATATTCAGGTCATTTAGGTTATCAAAAGACTATAACCATGTTAAGAAAAGAGTATTTCTGGCCAAATATGAAAACTGAAGTAGCAGAATATATTGCTAGGTGTTTGGAATGTCAACAGGTAAAAACTAAACATCAACACCCAGTTGGTTTGCTTCAACCATTACCCATCCCTAGCTGGAAACGAGAGATAATTAGTCTAGATTTTATTACTGGGCTGCCTAGAAATCAAAATCAGAATGATTCTATCATGGTAGTAGTTGATAAGTTAAGCAAAGCAGCTCACTTTATACCAGTTAAAACTACTTATAAAGTTGCAAACATAGCTGATATTTTTCTAAAACAGAATTTTCGATTCCATGGAGTACCAAAAGTCATAATCTCAGATAGAGATCCTAAGTTTACAAGAAACTTTTGGAAGTCTTTGTTTAAAGGGTTAAACACTACATTAAATTTCAGTACTTCTTTCTATCCTCAAACAGATGGACAAACTGAAAGGGTAAACCAGGTACTGAAAGATCTATTAAGAATGTATGTGAAAGATCAACCAGGTAAATGGGAGGACTATTTACATCTGGTAGAATTTGCTCATAATAATAATTATCAGACATCACCCAGATTTAGTCCTTTTGAAATTTTATATGGACGAAAATGTAATGCTCTTATCTCTTGGAGTAATCCAGTAGATAAATTGGTATTAGGTCCTATTAGAATAATCAACCCATAGTTAGCTACCTTAAACATTAAATTAATCATTTTTTTCTTATTTGCCTAGTTTCATGATTCCACCTTATGCAAGTTGTCATCTACACATCCATAGTGGTCAAACTTGCCTATTTTGACTCATGGAGCACTTGGGAAACCTCAAGGAATCAATTTTGCTTTATTCCTAGCCTCCTAGGTGCCCTTCTGCGTTTTCTTCTTTATTGCCTGCTTTTTTAGTGCTTTAAGGCAATTGGGAAAGTTTAACTAGGTGAGGTTAACTAGTTTTTTGTCCTCCACATCCTACACTCTTTTATCCTATGAAAAGCATGTATGAGTTGTCCTTCCATCACATTTTAGCTTGCCTAAGTGCTTTTTTCAATTCGTGAGCTCCTTTACTGATTTGGAAACTACTTTATGCACCTATGGGGGAATTGCTTAATTTTAGTAAGCCTGCTTTTGACTAGATCCGAATTGCCTCCTCATGCATTCAAATCCATTATTTAATTATTTATTGCAGTAGCCTATGATGTTACAGGGTTGGCTATTGTACACTGAGTTAATACAGTTTAGTGTTCAGCTCCGTATTCAGTCTCTTTTGTGAGTTATTTTGCATGTACAATTGATAATTGTTGTGAATGTAATTGTTCTATCACTGGGTTCAATTTCCACATGGTATCATAGCCTTTGTAGATCGATTTCTCTCCTTCCAATTTTTTTTGCAGGTTCAACATCAGTGACTGGGAGCCTTCTACTGACAACCGGGACAATTTCTGAGCTATGGATCAATCTCAGAAGATCATCTTGACTCCCTTAAACTTATTTGAATGGAAAGCAGAGATGGAGATACTGTTGAGAGCGAAAGGCCTCTACAGAGTGACTATGGCAACAGAAGTAGAGCCCAATGCAACTGCAGAGAAGATAAAATGGCACAACAGGAGGGATGAGGCCTATGGTCTCTTGTGTCTGAGTATTTCCAGAGACCTCCTTTTCCATCTTGATGGATTGAAATCACTGAATGAAGTATGGGAGAATCTTTTTGATATTTTTGGAAAGACAGATGAGATGAGGGGACATCAAATCGAGAATGAACTGATCTCCCTGAGTCCCAATAGCTTTGAATCCCTGCAACTCTATTTCTCCAAGTTCAAAGCACTTGTTTTGTAGCTAAAACAATGTGGGATCGAAAAGAAGGATGATCAGCTGGTCTTGGCCATACTCGCGAAGCTTGGCCTTGACTATTCAGTGTTTGTTTCGACCTTCTATGCCACAAAGTTGACAGCTCGAACCTGGAAGATGCCTAGCCTTGCAGATTTCATGGAATCTATCACACAAGAACAAGACAAACTAGTGATGATGGGCACCATCAAACCATCCAAAGACCAAGCTTTGGTTGCTGGAGATTCAAGGGTGGATTCAAAAAGCAAAAAGAAAGCTAAAAATCCACCTGAGCAAAAGAGAGACAAGAACAAGTATCTGGAGGAGCCTCAAGGTTCTAAGAAAAACTACCAGAAGAAGAAGAATAAAGGAGAAATGAGCAAGTGTGCATACTGTAGTAAGGGAAATCATACTGAGAGCTCCTGCATAAAGAAGCAAATAGACATGCTAACCCAACTCCTGGAGAAGAATGGCATATCCCTTCCAGACATCTCAAAGAAGAGAGAAGGAGGATCAATTTCAGAAGACAGAGAGAGAGTTCATGCATTGGTTGCTGGCACATCAAGCTCACCTAGTTTCATCATTGATTCTGGAGCTTCAAGACATATGGTTTCGACCAAGGAGGCATTCTCCTCACTTGACATGTCGAAAGGTCCACCAATAGTACTGGGAGATGACTCTCTCACTGAAAGTTTGGGCAAAGGGAGGATTGATCTTGATCATGGTCAGTTCAATAATGTGTTGTATGTGCCTGGTCTTGCCTCCAAACTCTTATCAGTGTATTAGATGACTCACACTGGGTCTCTAAAGAAGGTCATATTCTCCCCTGATGAATTTGAGATCACAGAGATCTCAAGTGGTAAAGTCATTGCAAAAGAAGT
>LPNX010495651.1:135572-166565 GCA_001517045.1 Pseudotsuga menziesii | reverse complement strand
CATTCTATCCCTTACACACCACAGCAGAATGGTGTTGCTGAGAGGAAGAACAGATCACTGAAGGAGATGGCAACATGCATGATGGAGGCCAAAAATTTGACACCAAAGTACTAGGCTGAAGCTATAAACTATGCAGCCTATATCCAGAATAGGGTGCCTCATAAACATCTTGATGGTATGACTCCTTTCGAAGCATGGAGTGGGCACAAGCCAAATGTGACCCATTTTAGGATTTTTGGCTCAAGGGCTTGGGCTAAAATTCCAACAGAAAAGAGAAAGGCTTTGCAGCCCCAAAGCCAAGAGTGTCTATTTGTTGGGTACTTTGAATATTCAAAATCGCACAAGCTGATAAATTTTATCACAAACAAATCCTTCATTGAAAGGTGTGTTCAGTTTCAAGAAGAACCCCTAGCAGCAGTGGAAGTTGGAGAAGCCTCTTCACCATCAGATTCTCTGAAAGTAAGTGAAGAGATTGTTGAACATGATAATTCTGATATGTCTAATAGTGATGAGTTTATTGCAGATCCTAACAGCCCTACAAGGCCAAAATGGGCAGCCAAGACCCTTCATGCAGCAGGAGAGCTAGCTGGGAATCCCAATGACCCTAGGAGGACTAGATCTCAATTTGAGAGTGCTCTGTGCATGAAGGATCCTATGTTTGCTAAGAAATGCTATCTGATGGTGGAATCATATCCTCAGACATATGAAGATGCAGCAGGAGATCCAATATGGAAAGCAACCATGAAGGAAGAGTTCAGCTCACTCCAGAAGAGCAACACTTGGGAGCTGCTGGATCTTCCCCTAGGGAGGAAGCTAGTTCAGTGTAAGTGGGTGTACAAGACCAAATTTTCTGCTGATGGTTCACCTCTAAAGTAAAATTATAGATTGGTAGCCAAGGGCTACTCACAAGTTCATGGCATAGATTACAATGATACCTTTGCACCAGTGGCAAAGATGGACTCCATCAGGCTAGCCTTAGCCATTGCAGCTTTAAAGCAATGGGAGGTACATCACATGGATGTAAAGTGTGCCTTCATGAATGGAGATCTCACTGAAGAGATATACATGCAGCATCCTCAAGGATTTGCTACTAACCCATCTCTTGTGCGCAGGTTGAGAAAGTCATTGTATGGGCTAAAGCAAGCCCCCAGGGCTTGGTATGCCAAGATTGATAGCTTCTTGCTATCATTGAATTTTGTTCGGTGCAAATCAGATCCAAATGTCTATTTGAAGTTAATTAATGGTTCATTAATGATCATTGTGTTATATGTTGATGACCTTCTCATTACAGGAAGCTCAAAGGATTAGATTGCTTCCTTGAAGGGTGCAATGAACCAAGGCTTCTCTATGACAGATTTGGGGCTCTTAAGCCAATTCTTGGGGCTTGAGATTGCTCAAACCAAAGCTGGAATCAAGGTGCACCAGTCCAAGTATGCCTTGGATTTTCTAAACAAATTCAGAATGAAGGATTGCAAGCCAAGCAAGACTCCTTTCCTTTCAGGAGTGAAGCTGGAAGAAGCTGATTCTTCACCTATGGTAAACAATACACTGTATAGGCAATTGATTGGATGTTTGTTGTATCTTACACATACTAGACATGATATTTATTATGCAGTAAGTGTGTCTTCTAGATACATGGATCAGCCTCATGAGATCCATTGGAAAGCAGCCAAAAGGATCCTTAACTTTGTTCAGAGAACAAGGACACATGGGATCTTCTACAAAGCAAAATATGATCTTGATTTGATTGGGTTTATTGACAGTGATTGGGCAGATGATAGCACAGATAGAAATTCCACATCAAGATATGTGTTCATGCTTGTAGAAGGGCCAATCAGCTGGTCAAGCAAGAAACAGAGTGCCATTGCACTCTCATCTACAGAAGCAGAGTATAGAGGAGTTGTAAATGCAACAACTCAATGTTTATGGTTGCAGGGGTTACTTGGAGAGTGTGGCTTCGAATCAGAATACTCAACTACTATCTACTGTGATAATCAGAGTACCATTCGAATATGCAATGATCTAGTTCAGAAGTAGAGAACCAAACACATTGAGATCCATATGCACTACATCAGAGAGCTTGTGCATGATGGCACCATTCACCTACTATTCTGTTCATCTTCAGAACAAGTAGCTGATATATTTACCAAGGAATTTTGTGAGAAGACCTTCAACAATCTCAAATCACTGCTGGGGATTGCTGATCATGCTGTGAAGCATGAGTGAAGACAAGATTTCCAAATTTTGTTTTACAGTCCATGTTTAAGGGAGGATTTTCCCACTGGGTTTTTGCCTCTTTCCTTGTTTAAATGGAAATGCAGTATGTAAAGGGTGACTAAGCCTTGTTTCTAGGCCCTATAATTTTCTGATATATTACTCATAATTCAGGCTTAAGGGGGGGTGTTAGAATAATCAACCCATAGTTAGCTACCTTAGACATTAAATTAATCATTTTTGTCTTATTTGCCTAGTTTCATGACTCCACCTTATGCAAGTTGTCATCTACACATCCATAGTGGTCAAACTTGCCTATTTTGACTCATGGAGTGCTTGGGAAACCTCAAGGAATCAATTATGCTTTATTCCTGGCCTCCTAGGCGCCCTTCTACTTTTTCTGCTTTATTGCCTGCTTTTTCAGTGCTTTAAGGCAATTGGGAAAGTTTGACTAGGTGAGGTTAACTAGTTTTTTGTCCTCCACATCCTCCACTCTTTTCTCCTATGAAAAGCATGTATGAGTTTTCCTTCCATCACATTTTAGCTTGCCTAAGTGATTTTGCCAATTCGTGAGCTCCTTGACTGATTTGGAAACTACTTTATGCACCTATGGGGGAATTGCTTAATTTTAGTAAGCTTGCTTTTGACTATATTCGAATTGCCTCCTCATGCATTCGAATCCCTTATGTAATTATTTATTGCAGCAGCCTATGATGTTACAGGGTTGGCTATTGTACACTGAGTTAATATAGTTTAGTGTTCAGCTCCATATTCAGTCTCTTTTGTGAGTGATTTTGCATGTACAATTGATAATTGTTGTGAGTATAATTGTTCTATCACTGGGTTCAATTTCCATAGGTCCAGAACTATTAAAATAAATGGAAGAAATTGTAAAACAAGTGCAGGGAAATTTGAAAGTAGCACAGGATCGACAGAAAAGTCAAGCAGACTTAAAAAGAACTCCAAAGGAGTTTCAGGTAGGTGAGCATGTGTTCATCAAGGTAAGGCCTAAAAAGAGCTCTCTAATATTGGGGGGTTGTGCAAAATTGGTACCTCGTTACTGTGGCCCATTTGAAATTCTGTCTAGGATTGGACAAGTTGCTTATCAATTAGCATTACCACCTAATTTAAGAGTACATAATGTTTTTCACATTTTCATTTTAAAGAAATATGTTCACGATGCTACTCATGTGGTTAACTAGAATGATGTACAGGTGGAACCAGAAGGAGACTTTCTGGTGGAACCGGATTGTATCCTCGGAAGGAGGGAGATTACACTTCGGAACCGCACCATTGGACAGGTGAAGGTGCAATGGAAGCACCTTAGTCCAGAGGAAGCCACCTGGAAATTGGAAAGTAAAATGCGAGATGCATATCTAATTTTTTTCCAAGGGGGTTTTGAGAATGAAGAATAAATAACATCGAGGACGATGTTATATTCTAAGGGGGTGTGTATGTCACATGCCCCAATTTTGAAAAAATAATATTATCATATTTCATTTTATTTCAAGACAACATGTTAAATTTTATGCTAAGTTGTAATTGATGACTCAGGAAAGTCAAGGATGTTGAATGTAATTATGAATATTTTAATTATAAATAAATAAAAAGTGGAGACAACGGCTTGGGAGAGTTGTTAAAAGAGTGTTTACTGGTCAAGTTGGTGGAGGAGACTGGGTGGAGAGCAAATAGACAAGTGGCAGCATCCTCAAACACTTCCAATGTTGCAGGTGGCAACCTCCCTACATTTGGGGTCATGATCCCCCAAGGAAGTGGGATCAAAGTAGGTGGCTCAATTAATGACAACTAACCCAAAAAGACATAGGCAATCTTAATAAAAATGCCCAGTGAAGAGAGCTGAGGCTGCTCATTCCAAGAGGAGAATCATTCAGGTGAATGTACTTCAAAGGATTTCATTGGGAAGGGAATTTGCGGAAGGTGTTTGAGGGGTAAAACTGTAGAAGTGATCTAGTACAACTTTTCAGCTAAAATATCTCACTGATGAGTGCAGAGTTAGTACTGAGTCATTGGACTAGTATCTTGTTGCATGCTCCACCAGTTCTCATCCAAGGAGACCAAGAACCGGCTCGGGGGTCCTGAGAAGACGTTGTTTGAGCGCTCTCCAGGAGTTGGTAGGGAGGAATGGCTTCCCAATATTGTTGTCATCTAGCTTTAAACAGGTTCTATAGTCTTTTATTTACTATGTTAAAAGTTTATATCTGAGAATGAATGATTAATGAATGATTACATCCTTTGTAGAGAACTAATAGAGCTTGTAATCCTTAGTTATTTGAATATTGAATCTGTAATTGATGAAAATAATCCTAACCTGTTTTGTTCCCCATCTGGAATGAACTAGACCGTACTCTAGCATAGGTAGTTCATTATAAAATAGATGAAGGATATGATAGAAATCTGGACTGAATAGAGTTATTTTTTATTTCAGAACAATGGAATAATTTATTTCTGTATATAGATGTTTTCAAGAAAGAATATTAATCTGTCTAATTAAATTTATTGTTTTAAACCTGACTGTGGTATTAAGAATGCTAGCCAAGAAGTATTCATAATAATTTATAGACAACAGGTTTATTTCTTTTAACAAGTTGATTACTGTAAATAGGTTATTATCTTATTCAAAACTGTATTTGTAAAATGATACTATTAACCTGTAACATAGGTAAAATAATTAACTTAGATAAACACTCATTTATTTCTGTGAAGAAAGAACCAAGTTATTTACTTAGTTTATTTCATTTTTCATACTGCTAAACTACATCTACAAATATTCACATTTCAAGTAGGGTAATACTGGTATAGTTATTTTTACAAATAAACTAACTACATCAACTAAAAAATTGTAACAAGGAAATAATAACGAAACCTATCTATGTACTTATAAAATAGACTGAATGCAACGGTAAATAATAGTTAATAAATATCATTTATAAATGAACTAATTCATTTAAATAAACTAAACAAAGATTAATTATAAAAGAAAGTACAAGGTCGAAACCCTTATAGTATTTACATTATAATTTATAGTATTAACATTGTAATTCAAAGTAATAACAATATAATTAATAACCAAATAAGCAATAATCCAAAGATTTGGATTATTTAGTATTCTGAACCTTCCCACTATAAGATGTTATTACAGTCCTATAAGGATAGAGAAAGATAACATTGAAAGTATAACAACTATATACCTGTAACAAACAATAAATTTAACATTTATTATTGAACTAAAACCTACAAAATAATTAAAGAAGTTATTTCTCACACAGGTCACCAATAGGATTAACCTTTGCTCGAATATCCGAGCTTATAAAAAAATTATTGTAATAGAAAGAAATAACAGAATAGGATAAAATACATTTTAATGCAAAATAAATTTAACAAGTAAATATTTCTTTACACAATCAAATAAGGGTAAGAACCTGAGTATACAAATTACATTAAGAGCATAGATATAACTGAGTTCAAGCTCAAGAGAGGTAATATCTATGCTTAAAGTTTAACAGAGAATGGCTTGACATGCCGTGAGTTCTTTTACATAATAGTACATAAAAGAAAACATGTAAAACAAAATTTACAAGTCACGGCATAAGCCGGAGAACCCTGCTAATAGCAAGGGTTAGCAAAAAAAACTAAATAAGCAAACCGAGAAATAGTAACCCATGAAGGGTCATTTGCAGGCTACGACTTCCAACTGAAAAACTGTTCCATAAAGAACTGACAAGCATGGATTTCCATGGGTTGACCAGGGCTTACCCGTAACCAGGAAGCTGACTTTACTCATTGTGCCAGCAGCAAAGAAAGAGGTAAGCTGTCACCTACAAGGATAACCCACGACATTAATATTATGCTCTATACTATAACTAATTTAAGAGTAAATTTTAAGAAACTATTTTAAAGTAATTTTCTTACCTGGAAGCGAAGGTAATGTAGCCACCGAGAAATAGTAGCGCCGCCACCAGCGAGATAAGGAGCCAGCCCTTCATTTCTCCTGTTACAAAGATGGTGTAAATGCATGCACAAACCACTGCCAGCAGTAGCAAGAAGAAAGTGGGGCAATGGCCAAGCAATAAGCAGACGGTGAAGCTCGAACTGTCACCAAAAATGCGAATCATGAGAACCATGCTCTCAAAAAAACCCTATGACGAAGACCAAACTATAACAGAAGCAAGTAACTCCTTTAAACAATCCCAATAGGTAGGCTGTGGAAAAACGAACCAAAAAACTACACACAGACCAGGCCGTAAGATGTAAGTCACGGCCTTCACAACTCTTGCTAGGATAAACTCATAGTGTAAGCAAGGGTTTCGAGCACGAAGAAGGCAACTGAATATTGTAAACCAGGACTGGAGCTCATTAAGTTCACAGTAGGGTAAGCATGGCGGCCATGGACACAGTTGTAGAGGGGCCCGAAGGCTCGAAATCGACAGAGGAGAATGACAAAGAATAGGGTTACACCAACCCTTATACTTCCAACACTTGGCCGAGAAGGAAACACGTGGTCTCACAAATTATTCAACCATGCAGTGGTTCGATCATATAGTTTCATGCATGCCAATGATTCTCAATTATTCAAAACATAATTTTATGCACAATCATATAGTATTGTAATCATTCAAAGGTTCTACGTGTTCATGGATGTCAATCTACGGTTGCATGGCATAAACCATGAACCCTCGAATCTTTGCCAAGGTAATCATATAGTCATCGTATAGTTTAGGACGAGGGTGATTTTAAAGTCTTTTATATACACAACCTTACACATAATCCCATCGATGGAGTGGTCTAACGCCAAAACCCTTTTCCATTGCAAATTACAATATGAACTTATAATTATATGTTTATTCATATTAAGCTTTTTGTTGAACATGAAATCAATACAATCTCATAATCGAATATGCTTGCCCAAAGTATTTTATGCATATAAGCTTTAGTACTTCACTAATGATTTATCCATTTATTCATAACATCAATAGTATAGTTACAAATGTTGATAAGACTTGAGCTATCGAAACTAAGTTTATGAAGTAAATCTTATGATAGTTGGGAAATACTAATTACAAGGCTATTTCATCACCTAGCCAAACTATGATGTTAAATAAAGTATTCCTAATAGACTTTGCATAACTAATCTTGCTGCCACCAACGTTTAAGTTAGGACTTGATAATTTTATAGAACATAGTTTTAAATAGGATCATGAAATTTATAAATCTTATTTGTTTATAACCTGAATTATTGGTAAACATGGATGTTTTATAAACAAGATAGTTCATGTGTGTATTAGGGAGTATCATAGAAAAATGTCATTTTCAGTGGGTGGAAATTACTAGGATGTTGGCTATGAATTCTTTACATAGCTCAGATCAACGAAGTTACTAGCTATTGGTTATTTACTCAACCATGATAAGTACTATTAGCTTCACCATGTTTTTTATTAGTAACATAATCTTTTAGAACTATCTAGTACTTGCATGAGGTAATAAATCAATCTCTCTTGAAGACTTTGACCTAAGTTAACTGTTGTGGTTAGTAGCTGATTTAAGAGAAGTCTTATAAAAAAAAATAGGAAACTGAAGTGGAACAACCCCACTAGACTATAAGTCTTAGAACTTTACATTTCACTGTAATGTTTAGAACCTTATAGGAAACAATCTTCATTACAGAAAATGAATAACAAGCAGTTGGTTATACTATTATTATAAGTTGATAATGTATATTACTGTTAGAACAATCATTATAGCATTACAGGTTATGCACTCTAGGTGAAAATAACTTACGACAAAGATCACCAGTTGTGAACCAGCGAAAGTAATTACTGTTGCTATTTACAGTTAAGAAAGAAATTATTCTACATGTATATCATTGACAAAAATAATTGAAGGAAACAAACTATTTGTTTTACCTCATAGAAGTAGATTGATATGTAACAGCTTATTTACCAAGATTTTTATTTTGCAAATAGAAATATAGCTGGATGCTTTATGGAATTAAAATTCGTTACTCAATCATTCATACCTATAAAACTTGTAAGGACAAGTAATCTTTCTGCGTTAGCTTAAACGCTATGTAAGCCCCAGAATCCAAGACAGTTCCACCTACTTGTCGCAAATGAAAACTCATCAGCAAACTGAAATAGGAATTATTACACAAGTTAAACTTAACCTTGTATCAAAAAGTAGAATTCTAAGTTACTTAATTAATATTATGCATTAACTAATCTGGTAACTAATTCTTTTATAGATAATTGTTAGCTGTTAGCAAACCGTATTCTCAACATTTTATGTATTTTTCAAAATTTTAATTTTCTATGAAAATTTGGGGTTTTGACATTGTCCATCTGTAAAAGCAACTCTATATCCTTTCTTATCTAGAGTTGAGATGGAAAGTAGATTCTTTTTCAAACTTGGTACATATAGTACTTCCTTCATCTTCATGGAAGTCCCAGATTCAAGCTTGTAGCTTGATTCAACAATACCTTTGATGGGATATTAATAGTCATCTCCTAATGACACTTTTTGAGGAGAGTTATTTTCTTCAAGTATTGACAGAGTTTAGTTCTTCCCTGTCATGTGCTTTGAAGAACCGCTATCAATAAGCTATGTATATTCTCCAAGTGTTACATACCCATAGAGTGCATACAATAGTACATATTCATCTACATCTTCTTCTTTTGTTAGTCTCTTTCAAGATCTTTATTACTCATCCTCATCTTCAGCTAGTTGAGCATGATGTCTCTTGTTGTTGTTCTTCTTCTTTGGTGATGGACACTCTCTGACAACGTGTCCTATCTTATGACAATTGTAGCATTGATACTTTGAGTAATCCTTCTTTTTCTTTTCAAACTTCTTTTTTGAAGGTTTATGGTTACCCTTCTTGAATTTTGATTGTTTTCTTCCTTTACTATGGATGGATAGAACCTGATCATCTTCTCTAAGTAGAGATTCTCTGTTAGCTACTCTAGCTTCTTCTTGAATGCAATATTCCCATACTATGTCAACCTTCGTACTTGCTTTTCTGGCACACAGAGTTTGTACAAATGAGTCCAAAGGTCTAGTGAGACCATTGAGAGTAGTCATAACTAGTTCATCCTCATCAAGGGTGTCTCCAAGGGAGCTGTTAGCACTCCGAATTGTACCTAGGTTGTAGAAGGTAAATCCCAAGGTAACAACGGAACCACTTTAAGAAATGAATCTTCCCTCCTCCTTTCTAGAGAGGGATCTCTCACTGATTTTTAATAGGGCCAAATATAAAACTAAAATAAAATTCAGATTGAGTTGGTGGTTGAAACAAGGAAATCATACATTGGGTTATGGAGTCACAAATATATATGAATCACATAACAATTTGCATGGAAAGAGTCTGCAAAGGCAAGATAATACTTTGGTCACGGTCAAAATTTTGTTGGTCTGGTGATAAAGAAGAAAGAATGGAAATCCATTGACACAGAGCATCGAAAAGATGGATTCTGCATTAACTTTGGTAAGAAATATGGGTGAATATTTGAAACAATAGTTAGAGAATAACAATATGAATTCTGAAACTATTACACACTCATTCTAGATATGAAAGAAAACATAATGGCAATTTTAACAGGAAGACATGCACATAAGAAGGGAAATTACAAACTGTAACTACTAAGTACACAGGAATATTTGCAACAACATGCCATCATTCAGCTCTACCATTTTATTAACGATAGATCACAAAATGCATGACACAAAATCTCACGGGTTCCAATCTCGTTTTCCTCTATTGAGAGTATATTTATAGTATCATCAGGATCCCAAGACCAACCTCGAAAACCTAAAATCAGTTACAAAATTGGGAATTAATCCTAACACATTATGATCTCGCAGATTCACCATGATCATAAACAAAACAAGAAAGCATACTGGGATGGGTGTGGTGGATCAAACAAGAAATTTTGACATGTGGAAACCACGCCTGCTGGATGAAAGTGATGGCACAAAGCACCTTCGATGGTCTGCAACAACTTCAATATTCCTTGCATCTTCTGCCTATGAAATAAGCCTCAGCCATAGATCTTGATCTACGAGACATCCTAACCGTCCAATGATGCAGCCCTACCCGATTTCAAAATCCTTCATCTTGTTAATCTTCATGCATGTTCCCATCATGAAATAAACATGGACCATAGATCAAATATCTACCACGATCTCTGTTGTTCACACTTTATGGGCCTACCAAATTTCGCATACTTGGAAATTTTGTTTGTCCTCGAATGTTATATCAGTGAAATCCACATCCATTGTAGATCCTCATCATTCATTGATCTTGGCCATTGAAAGCTGCGGGTCTACCAAATTCTATGGATTTTAAAATTTCATTTCCTCGTGCTTATTGTATCGGTGGAATTGATCTCCGTCGTTGATCTTACTCCATCATCAATCCTGACCATTGAAACATGTGACCCTTTAAACAATTCCACAAATCTAGAAAGTTACTCTCTTTGTGTAAGTTTTGGAAGCAGAATCCACCTCCGCCGTGGATCTTTATATGTCGTTGATCTAGGCCATTGAAAATCATGGGGTCTACCTAGTTCAGCATATCAGGGCATCTACTTATCTCATGCACATGTCCCCTTTTTCTACACCGTCGATCTTAGACAAAGACCTGCCTAACCGTTGATCTGAGATAAAGATGCGGGATGCGGAAAAAGGAAGGCAGAACCCCAACTTTTCATAACCAAAACTTCATATTTACGCTTTCCGATATGTTATCTCTATTGTTGTTTTTCATATTTATCTTAGAGATTTCATTTTATTTTTCTTAGTGTTTTCATTTGAGGGTCATATTCTTAGTTTTACCATACCTTTTTACTGTGGAAATTTATCCTAATCTTTACCCTAGTTTTCTTTTATGATTTTTTGCTATGTTTTCTTTTAAACCACAATAAAGGCTCAAATCATTTATCTATCAAAGGTTATGGATTGCATTGAAGCAAAGGATATTATGAAGTAAAGTACATAGGTAACTTTGGTTATAAACTGGTATCATATATAAAAAATAAAAAATTGCAGCGCTGCCAGTTGCCAATTTGACGGGATTCACGATATGAGGTTTTAAAAGCTTTTGGTTATTATAATGATGGAGTGAAGGTACATGGAAAGGGTTGTACACATGTGGCAATAGTTTCATTATACATATGTTAAACCCCATACTTCATCATAATGTCAATATGGTTCGTGCAGTACTGTATCCATACACATAGGGTTTGTGAATTGAAGCCCATATTTAATGTAACTGGGTGTTTTGGAGTAAGGTTTTCTTTTGAGAGCAGGAATGTATTCTAGGTTCACGTAGGATGACTAAAAACAAGAGACCTAGAGGATTTTTGTGCAGAATTGAACCTGATAATTTACAGTGGGTTCATGAATGCCCTAGATCAGTGAAGATGATGCAGGATGTTGGCTCGTTTCCATTTTGTGAAAGGTTGCAGGGTCCCAACAAACAGGTAACTAAGGCATTCATAAAAAATTACAATGATGAAGTTGTTTGGTTTGAGAAATTACATATAATAGTGAATGAAGAAACTATAGCAAAAGCTATTGGTGTATCATCTGAAGGAGAGAAGTGGTTCAAACAGCAATCATTTGAGACTGATTACATCAAATTTATTTTTCCAAGGTTTGAAAAACTTGATTGGAAGAATGGTATACATGTTGCGAAGCTGAAACCTATGTGGAAAACACCATTGGAGATGATCCAAAACTATGTAACCTGTGAGGGCCATTATGACAGAGTCTTGAGGTGTCATTTATGTTTTCTGATGCATCTCAATGGAGAAAAGAAAATGAAATTTCCCTATTATTTGTTGAAAAGTATCCAGAAAATGAATTCAAGGGTTCACAGTCATCAAGAACATACAGTGTGTTCCCTTTTCCATTAGGGGTTAATCAAATTGTTAATCATTTTTCATTTGAAGAAAAAGGGGAAAACGTGGGAGGAATTTCTCTTTGAATCTAGGTTTGATGTAGAAAATCAAAAAGGAGAAAAGAAAGGATGTGAAGACGATGCAACAGATAATCAAACAGAGCAAGAGGAAAACCTAGATGCAAAAAATAATGGGTTAACAGAAAAATTGTCACAGGTAAATGATGAATTATCAGAAGCAGGTGTTGTTAAGAATGATGATAAATTAATTGAAGACTTGAAGGGTAAAGCTGTGGATTCAAGTTTTAAACATAGAAGTCGATTAAGAAGAAAGCTTGAAATGGAAGCAAGCCCAAAGTTCACAGAAAACAGTGAGTTTGTTGTTATTGAAGAGTCAGTTAGCAGAGATAGGGTTCAGTTACTAAATGAAGAACATGTTTTAGAAGGAGAAAAATTCATAAAATTGCAAGGAGGGGTTCAACATATTCTAGAAATATTTTACATAGGAAAACAAAATTATGAAAGAGAAACGGATTTAGGTTTAGCATCGATACAGAAAGAAGATATCATGGTGGATACAAGTGAATCAAATCTTATTCCAGAATTGACACAGATAAGGAAATTCATGATATCTTATAAAAAGAAAAATGAGTATTTGCATGAGTTGAATGAAAATTTAATGCATAAGAGATTGCGAGAGGATTTAGAAGAGTAGGCTGATTATCAGAAATTGGTTAATATTTCCAAAGACATATTGAAGAAGAAAAGGGATTTACAGGAGCAGTATAAGCAAGTTTTGGATCAAAATAGAGAATTGCAGAGCACGGAGTTCAACCAAGATGCTAAATACACAAGGTTACAAAAGAGATCACAGGTCCTTCATGATATGACTTTATTAGCTGAAGTTTCTAAAAGTATTTGATAAGAGATCTTGATTAGTATCGAGTTAGTAGAATTGACAGATTATAGATAAGGTTGTTGTGTTTTTTCCACATGGCAGTCTAAGTATTTGTGTAATTTTTAAATTAAGTCCTACTTTAAACAGATTTACTATTTTTGGTTATTCGAGATCCAAAATTTAAGGATCTAGAAACCTTTTTTATTTTTGAAATTAGTCGTATATATTGGAGAAGCGAGATAGAAGAAAGGGTTGGAATCATAGATGGGAATCCAGTTTTTAATATGAACTGTAAGACATAAATAATCTTTGCATCTTTAATACAGAACTTTACTTTGATATGATTATGATCATGAGCTTATTTTTTTTCCCTTATGAATTGCTTTTTTATTATGATTTTATCCTGTGTATGGTCATCTTAAAATCCATTACAAGATTCTTATGATAAAGTGAAGTTACCATTAAATACTTAGTTACAGAACCGAGTTCATTTTGTAAATTCATGCTTGTAATTCCTTCTGTTATTGAATTTTGTATTTTATTATATGTCATGCAGTTCTGTGATGGTTACTTTTGATTTCCCAGTATCTTTTATTTCAAACCATATCTATTTTATTTTGATTTCATTATATTGAATTATCTTCAATATTTCTCTGAGCTTGAACCCTAGTAGTCTAGGTTCAACTTTAGGGATAACACGATATTTTCCTTTCTTCCCTTTTCTTTCCACACCATTGATCTGTGCGGGAACTTTCCAAATCATCGATACTACAGATCACACAAGGCAGAAGTTCAAACCTTTTACGACCAAATTGTTGTATTTTCGTATTTCAACTTTTATCCCTTTCTACTCCCTTCCGAACCGTTGATCTTCGCAGAAATTTTCTGGACTGTCGATCTGTCAGATCGCGGAATGCGGAAATTCAACCTTTTGTGAACAAAATCTTATGTTTTCGGCTTTCTACATTTTCCCTCTCCACCTTTTTCTTTCTGCACTGTTGATCTGTGTGGGAGCTCTCTAGATCGTCGATCTTGTGGATCGCATAAGGCAAAATTTTTAACCTTTACGACCCAATTCTTATATTTTCCTCTTTCTGCCTTTTCTCTCTTTAGTGGAAAGCAGAAGGTGGAAATATCAACGTTATGACCAAATTTTGGCCCTTTTCACTTCCGCCCTTATGTTTCTGCCTTTTGATTTCCCGCTTTTTTCAGGGCTGTTCATTTATTCGAAAACGTTTCTGAACCATTGGATCTTGGACTGTGGAAAGCAGAAGTTGGATTTTCCAAATTTTGCAACCTGAAACTTTACCTTTTCTACTTCCGCCCTTTGCTTGACCGATGATTTATGTGGAAGCTCTCTCAACTGTAGATATTGGACTGCGAAAAGAGGAAGTCGGGTTTACTACCTTTTATAACCAAATTTTTATCTCTTCCGCTCCCGATTTTCCTTTGGCAGAAATGATTTTTGAGATTTGATATTTTCTGTTTTACATCCAAGCCATCTATTCGTTGCAGAACCTCATTAACATTCATCAAGGTCATAGGATAAGGAAATGTTCTAACCTTATTCCTCCATTTACTGGCCAGATCCCCTACCAATTATTTAGCCCAAAAATGGTGCTAACAACTAGCTCCAACTAGGGATGCTATCCTCCCTACGAGGTAGCAAAGAACCTCATAGACCAAGTGCCAAATCCATTGGTATTCTCTCAATATTTCCTAAAATCCCCCAACATGTTCTGAAAACAAAAACTAAACTGATGCTAAAACAAATTGAAAAAATTACTGAAAGAGATGCTCGCCATGGCGAGCTTATTCATACCTACCTACCCTATTTACTAAGTATCAATGCCTAGTCAAGTAACTTCTGAATTCTAGTGAAGCCAATCAAGCAAATGATCCCATAAACCAATTTTATCCTCATGCTTGACCGAAAATAGAGATGAAGACTTAATGGAAAAAGGTTATGATAAAGAAATTTATCTTTCCTGTAAAGACATAACCAACCATTATCTTTGCAAAGATTCTCCATATATTTCACCACTGCATCATGATAACCTGCAAATATTTATGTTAAGTGCTTTTCATGATAGGGCTTCTCCAACTGCAACTCCTCTAGCACCCTGCCAAAATGCTCTTCAAGAAAACCATGCAGGGAATGCTCTTGACAATTTGCAAATGAGACATCAACTTCTTCATCTAAACTCTCATAATTTAAAATCCAATTCCTTACAAATGTTTCAAAGAAAATATCATTGTGTTTTTCCACAGAATCAAGCAAAGTAATTTTTCAATCTAATAAACATAGAGAAGTATCCCATTTGGAGCCCTCCTCTTCTTCTTGGTGATCCAATCTGTTATTGCATTCTACTGCTTGAGGTGCATCATCTAAGTCGCCATCGTCACATTCATAATATAAAGGCATGCTGAAATCTTCTTTAATGATATCACTAACATAGTTTTCAACATGTTGATTGCACTCTTCATAAGGAAAATAGTATGACTCTCTTCATGTACATCACTGGGTTGATTATCTGCTTGCTCATTAAAACAAGGATTGGGATGCAGAGTAGGTTCTATTTGTTCACCCTTCCCTTCCTCTTCTTTGTGATTTAACCCCTCATGGCAAACTGTTGTTTCATCCATAGGTTGGGATTTATGGGATGATTGTTTTCCCTTTTCATTGTCTATTTATGAAAATGTCTTATCCTCAACTTTTTGTGCTTGCTTATATATTTTATGTATATATATTATCAATTAAAATGAAGCATAACACAAATGAAAACTATCGCCTTCAGCACACTCATTATCTTCTTTGTTTTCAGTCTTTTGACCTTGGCTCACAATGGAATTTTCTTCATTAAAAGGCCTTGAACTTACAGAATCTACATCTAGTTTTTTAGGCATAACATCCAAGTAGTCATCCTCATACTCATCAGATATAGGTGGACTGAAATCCTTTTTAAAACCATCACTAATAGGGTTTGTGATGGGTTGATGATATCCTTCGTAAAGCATATTCTATTTCTGAAGAAATTGCTGCTGCGAAAGGGTAACTACTGATTGAACAGGGTCAACCTCTTCTAGTAACAAAATTTCAGGATTTGAAAGATATGAGGAACAATTTGATTTACATCCCCAACTTCCTTCTCATCCACATAGATAATGACAAGAATGCTGCAAACTATCATCAGTTTCAGGAAAAGAGATATAGTTGGTTGAGACAGAGCTTTGGATTATGTCAACTTCAGTCAAGGAAGACATTACCAACTACTGGGAATTTTCTTGCATATCATGGAAGTTGGTTTGTCTTTCTTTTTGACTTGAGTATTCATGTAATATTTCTAAAATATCTTCATCCATATACTGATCATCATCGTATATGTCTTTCCAATTTTTAATGAACTCTTTATCATGTGCACAACAATCTTGAAGTAACAACAAAGAAGAATATTGATATTTGAAATGTTGTATGAAAGTATTTAAGGGAGGATAAGCTCCTTCCCGTCATACCATGACCTTGCATTTCCTTATAAACTAACCATGCATATTCTCATTAAAGAATATTCATGCCATCCAACCCCCAGCTTATGTACATGGTTATGAAATCTAAACAAATGAATGGAAGCATCATCCCCCTTTTGATCTTTGAATTTTGGAAGATATGCTTGCCAACCTACATGAGGTATTCGATTTGGAAAATCAGGAATGTGAGAAATATTCATAGGAGCATACCTTATAGCCAAAGAACTCATCTTAATGATAGAGAAACTGAATCAGATCCTCAAAATTTGCAACCCCTTTTGACAGTGGAACCACCATAGAACATTATGAATATTGGATTCTTCACAAATGGATTCGCCAGGTGAAAGAGGCACAACCTTCTTGATGTTTGACCATTGTTCACCATAAACAGTCATATCTAAAACTCTATCGTTCATACCCAAGGAATATTTGAACCCTCATCCCCGTATCGGTTCTTCTGGACACCAGTCTCCCCAGTGGATTCATCTTCCAAAAGCTTTGAGTGGAGTATCCAGAGCATATACAACCTATATGTGTCTATGACCGACTTCTCAACCAAGTCATAGAACTAAGACAATGTCATTTTCCCAGGGTTGATTTGCACTTTTCTCCCCCGAAACCATGCCAATTTGCTAGCACTTAGAATTGTACCCAAGGTTGCAGAATGTAAATCCCAAGGTAACAACATAACCACTTTAAGAAAGAAAGTTGGCCTCTTCCTTTCTAGAGAGGGATCTCTCACTGATTTTTAACAGGGCCAGATATAAATAAAATTCAGATTGAGTTGGTGGTTGAAATAAGGAAAGCATACATTGGGATATGGAGACACAAATATATATGAATCACTAAAGAGTTTGCATGGAAAGAGTCTGCAAAGGAAAGATAATACTTCGGTCACGATCAAAATGTTGTTGGTCCAGTGATAAAGAAGAAATAATGAAAGTCCACTAACACAGAGCATCGAAAAGATGAATTCTGCATTAACTTCGGTCAGAAATATGGGTGAATATTTGAAACAATAGCCAGAGCATAACAATATGAATTCTGAAAGTATTACACACTCATTCTAGATATGAAAGAAAACATAATGGCAAGTTTAACAGGAAGACATGCACATAAGAAGAGAAATGACAGACTATAACTACGAAGTACAAAGGAATCTTTGCAGCAACAAGACATCATTCGGCTCTGTCATTTTATTAACGATGCATCACAAAATGCATAACACAAAATTTCACAGGTTCCAACCCTATATTCCTCTATTGAGGGTATATTTATAGTATCATTAGGCTCCCGAGACCAACCTGGAAAACCTAAAATTAGTTACAAAATCGGGAATTAATCCTAACAAATTCTGATCTGGAAGATTCGCCATGTTCATAAGAAAAATAGGAAAGCATGTTGGGACGGGCATGGTGGATCAAACAGGAATTTTGACATCTGGAAACCATGCCTGCTGGATGAAAATGATGGCTCAAAGCACCTTCGATGGTTTGCAATGGCTTCAATATGCCTTGCATCTTCCACCTGAAAAATAAACCTTAGCTGTAGATCTTGATCTATGAGACATCCTAACCGTCCAATGATGCAGCCCTACCTAATTTCGCAATCCTTCATCTTTTTAATATTCATGCATTTTTCCATCGCAAATTCAACCTATACCATAGATCAAATCTCTGCCATGATCTTCGTCATTCACACCTGATGGGCTTATCAAATTTTGAAGACTTGGAAATTTTGTTTGTCCTCACATGTTGTATCAGCGAAATCCACATCCGTCGTTGATCCTCATCATCTGTTGATCTAGGCCTTCGAAAGCTACGTGATATAACAAATTCCATGAATTTTAAAATTTCTAGGTCATTGATTTATGTGGCCGAAACCTTTTTGAACTGTCGGATCTTGGACCGCAGAAAGCGGAAGTCGGGTTTTTCAATTTTTGCAACCCGAAACTTTACATTTTCTACTTTCACCCTTTGCTATACCATTGATTTATGTAGAATCCCTCTCAACCGTAGATCTTGGACTGCAGAAATACGAAAGTAGGTTTGCTACCTTTTATAACCAAATTTTTATGTCTTCCTCTCCTGATTTTCGATCTTTTATATTTTCTATTGTACATCCAAGCCATCTATTCGTTGCAAAACCTCATTAACATTCATCAAGGTCATATGATAAGGAAATGTTCTAACCTTATTCCTCCATTTACTGGCCAAATCCCTTACCAATTATTTAGCCCAAAAAGCGTGCTAACAAGCACTTAGTTTCTCTTTGAATTGGGAGACCCTTGTAAAGTAATGTTGAATTGATTCTCCTTTTCTCATCTTGGTGCCCTTCAGTTGAGCTCTCAGATTCATCTTTCTATTGATGTTCCTTCCCTCATACATTCTGGAAAGTGCATCATACATTTTATTTGGTGTCTTCTTAGATGACACTTGAGGGATCAAGTGATCTTTGATAGAATCAACAATGATCCTCATTTCCTTGATTAGGTATTGTTCATGTTTCTCCTTATCTTCAACTTCTGTTGGTTCTGCAACTTCATCCTTGATGTACTTATCAAGACCATTTTCTCTGAGAATGAGACCAATCCTTTACTTCCATTCTAGGAAGTTTTCTATTCCTTCCAATGTGTCCTCAAGATTAGTGCTTGGGGCCATCTTGTTCAGTAGGTCACTAAAAATTGAAATTTCTCAAAATGAAGAGATGACCTTAACAGGAGATGCGCTTGACTGAGGCGAGTTGGTTGGTCCAAATGATTTATGGAGATCCCAAATATTCACCCTTCAAAACTTGCTTAGGAGAATTAGAGGAAATTTGGGGTCTAAAATGCGCCTTATAAGAAAAAGAGGCAATAATAAATTCTTGTGAGTTGGAATTCAAGAACCAATAGAATTTCAATAAAATGAGTCAACCATAAGGGATGACTTGTCATATTTATCATATAAAAAAGTACTTTTTTTGTTCATATTTCCAACATATCTCCCCGTGTTTTTAATCAAATTGCGAGCAGGAGGGCTCGGTGGATCCAGAATTAAATTCCAGATCCAACGAGTACCCACACCACATACTTTGGATGAACCATGCTTCATCATCATGTTCTTTCAGGTATTTTGTGTTTTGTTGAAGCGTGGTTCATCCAAAGTATGTGATGTGGGTACTCATTGGATCCGGAATTTAATTATGCATCCAATGAGCCCTCCCGCTTGCAATTTGAGTAAAAACACAAGGAGATATGTTGAAAATACGGGAAAAAAATAATTTTTTTTCTTTCCTCCTCCAAAATTAATAAATATTGTTTTATTATTTTAACTATTATTTTATTATTTTCTTTAAAAGGCCCATATTAGACCTCAAATTTCCTCTAATGGTTGCAGCTTTTGCAGAATGTTTGGTTCTGGATTTCCGCAATTCTCTGGTTTAGGGCTAAACTAGGGTTTTGATTTCCTAGAGATTCAACCACCCAAAAAATTCAATCCTGGTCTCAATAGATGCACTCTAGGGAGGCACAAATTTCTATGCAATCGTATCTTCCAAATTCCAAACTTTGCAAAAACCCTAATTTCTTTCGAAGAGGGAGGAGAGAGAGTTTTACCTTGTGAAAGTTGTCCTATTTAGGCTAGATCTAATACCATGTTAAGATTTCATATGCTCAACTAGATATCATTAGTGTTCAATCCAAATTCACAACAATAGCATATGCATAGTCACTGAAAGAAACAAAATCACAAGATAGACACAATATTTACCCTGGGAAACCCTCAAGGGGAAGAAAACCCAGCAAAAATTCCTCTGTATAAGATGTATAAGATATAACCCCAAAAACATATATTCTCCTCCTTGTTGTTCTCTCTCTCTCTCTCTCTCTCTCTCTCTCTCTCTCTCTCTCTCTCTCTCTCTCTCTCTCTCTCTCTCTCTCTCCTATGTGCTACAAAGGTACGTGAGTTTGTGTTCTAAAGAGAAGCACAGTTCCTCTATTTATACACTTTAATTCGACTGAATTTTACCCTAGACAAGTCGGCTCCACTAAAATTTCTGGATTGACTTCAACTAGGAAGACTCAAAACAATATTTTATATTATTCATTAGGGTACTAATGACGCGACTTACAATGGAGGTTTTACCTCATGACTATGATGTCCAATTACAATAGTAACATTTCGACGGAGGAATAATAACATATCCCTCGTGTTACATTAGTAAAATAAATTTAGAATATCCTTTGAAGTTACAATATTTCAACACTTAAAATGTGCTGAAAATGGTGAGATAGTACCAAGTTCTAACTATTTATAAGATGCACTAGTTTTTTTATTAGTTTATTTATCACAACTGTAGATAATATTTGAATAATTTATCTTCAATTAAACACACTCAATAATTTTTGAAACCGCATGTATTTAATAGTTCAATTATTCCATTTCCTAGTTACACACTATTCTTAATCATATGGTTGTAGGGAGGTTACATCCACGATTGATTGAAGCAATATTTTCAAGATTGGTACTTTTGACAAATTACATAGAAACCATCTTCAAATGACTATGTTAGGCCTTTTCAAGAATGTCCAGATCCAAGCCTTACAATGGATTACATAGAAACCATCTTCAAAATACTATGTTAGGCTTGTTTCTGGGCTGTCCATATCTAGGCCTTATTATGTGCATACCACCATGTTCTGATAATGGGATTCAACTATATTATTATGAAATAATATGGGAAGCTTACAAGTGCACCATAACATATTTGGGAACTTCTTCCAAATTACATAGAATCCATCTTCAAATGGATGTGCAAGACTCGTTTCCATAATGTCCAGGCCCATGCCTTATGATGAGCATGCCACCCCGTTTTAATACGTTACTATTCAAAATGGAAATCCATAGCTTAATATTGAATCAATCATGGAAAAGCATGCAACTTTTTCTCCTAAAGTTATATTTTGTGTCAATTGTAGGGAAAATACAAAGGAAAAGAAGGGTCTATAGACATTAGATACAATGAACCATAGTCCATGTTGGTGAAAATGAAGTCTAAGATGTTGATTTCTAAGTAGCATTGAGATCCATTCTCTGGGAGAATGGAAGACTTGGTTGGGGACCAGGGTGTTGATCAATGTTGAGACCAGGATTGAACCTCATCTTGGTGATGAGAACCATTCTTTGGGAGAATGGAGGATTTGGTCAAGAACCAGGGGGTTGATCAACATATTTTAGTCTAGGACTGAAGCTCATCCTAGGGTTGAGGAACTTGGTTACGTACCAGGACCTTTTCAGGGACTAGGAAGCCTTAGATTGGATATAAGCAAGTGAGGTTATCCTCCCCATGGTTAGTTTGATATGTGACTTTATCAAGGGACTGACCACCCCTTGTTCCAGTACCTAGCACATAACCTTGGTATCAATGAGGAGAGTGAGATGAACAATGAATAATCTTCCTTATTTATGATGATGCATCTTGAATTGGTATGTGTGGATCATGAATACCAAAAAGAATTCTTAAAGATGAATAGTTGTGGTCATGGAACTACCTGGAAGGACCAAGGAACCCATTGATGGTCCAAGTACATCACCATCAAGGACCAAGAACCCACTAAAGTGTTAAAATATTAAAAAGTCAAAGGACCTAAAAATGTCAAAAGACGAAAAAGAGTAAAAGCCCCTTTAGGGCGGGATCCTTAACTTATGGACTTATCTCTCTCTAATGGACTATAGATAAAGTTGCATCCTCTTTTTCAAAACATATCAAAGACATTTTTTTCATCTCTAATCAAGAATACAAAGTTTCTGGGTTATTTGCTGGATATTTTGTCTATCTCTCACACGTGTGGACTAGTTCATGCTACCGAGGTCAGCCATGAGGTCCGGTGGAACTATGAAAGAAATTGTGAGGTCTGGACTGAGTTATGAAGGTAACCATGAGGCTTGATCTACCTTTTTTCAACAGGAAACAACCCTTTAGGGTATATCCTTATGACCCTAACCCTGTCAGGGTCATCTCAAGACAAGCCCAAATTCTTCCAAGTGGATTACAACCTTACTATGGACATATAGAGGACACTTGAAACCTTCTTAGGGTTTGTTTCATTGTTTGGAAGTCCTATTAGGGCATTTGTAGATTATGATATCCCTTACTAGGGATTACATCAACCAGATAAGGAACCCAATAGGTTGACTGATTTTTTTTCCAGGAATCTAGCAGCATACTCAGCCACACATACATTTGTTCTAGGAAGTTAGCAGCATATTCAGTCATCCTCATATTATTTTGAGTGTCTGGAGTCTTGATCAGTCTTGAATAGGACGGTCATTGTTCATTTCTTCATGGTATATGTGCCCTAGGGGTAGTTTGATAAATATGTAAAGGTCTGAAATTTCTTTATCTTCCCATGTTCAAATTTTGTGTTCTTGTGTATGATTGTTTACTATTATTCTACTAATGCTATCTATATCATATCTTAACTACTACTGATGTTTTATGTTAGTCTGCTAGAAATTTTGAAAGTAGACTGCTATTGCTAACAAAATAAATGCACATTAAAACTTAACATAAGAATCACAATTTTTTGTGATGTAAGCATTCACTAAGTGTATAGAAGATAAATGACCTTTCCTTGACAAGGTTTCATCCTGACCAAACACGTATCAAATTCAATCTTTCTAAGTTGTTATTAGGTTGTTATTAACTACTATTATCCAACATAGTAAGGTACTAATAGAACTTTATATAAAAACATTTGTCCTAGCTAAAAGGTGAATCTTGAAATATGTACAATTGCATGCCCATATTATCCACTCACTAGCATTGCAAAGTTGGTTCATACTATGATATGGTAGACTAGGAGACACAACTTAGGTTGAAATATACTTCTTCTATTGGTTGAATCATCATATCCAACCCTTTGAATACTTACCTACAAACACTAATGGGTGTCTTATTAATGTTGGAAATTTGGACAATACTGAGAGGGGGGGTGAATCAATATTGATAACTTTTAACAATTTAAACCCTTTTAATTTATTCTTTAATGCGCATGATCAACCAAAACACATAGAACACAAATTTATCATGGAATCCCAATTGGGTAAACCACCAATACTTCCTATTACTACAAAATTATATTTACAAATTGTTTCTACCTGCTACTATAGACAAGAATGGTACTACGCCTTATTTACCAAAAACTACTTGAAGGAGGCTATGCCTCCCTGGTTTTATCAGCTACTACTAAAAGGATGCTATGACACCCTATTTATCAGCTACCACTAGAAGGAGGCTACAACCCCGTAGCAAGCTTGTTGCTTACCCTAGCACCTCCCAACCTCCCTAATATTATAATTTGATCTCTGATTGTTCTTCAATCAATCTGTCAATTGAATTTATAGAAACACCTATTCGAAGGTTTAAAAATTTGTTTATATACCCTCAAACATATCTCTTCATTCAACAGTCACCTATAATCATCGTGACTCTTCACACACAAATAAACTAATTCTGAATTACTTCTCTGTTCATATTTTTTAACTCTGTTTAATTTATTAGTTGCGACCTTCTGCAGTTTCCTTTCCACAACGTCCTTTCTACAACAGATCTTTTCTGCATTTATTTTTCTACACTCATTTTTCTGCAATTATATTTCTGTAATAAAAATCCTTCCACAATCTCCTTTCCTCAACTACCTTTCCGCAATTGCGGGTTGTGGATTGCAGTCGCGCGTTTTGATTATTTCTCAAAAGTTCCTTCCGCAATTTGATTTCCACAAGTTTTCTTTCGCTCCATCGATATCATGCAGACTCTCTTTTTTTCTTCGATCTTAGATCATATGCGGATTGCAGGTTTTCCAAATTCCTTAATTTTTTTTCAGCTATTTGCTTTCCAAAATATTTCTTCCGCACCGTTGATTTCATGTGGACTCTTTCCTGATCATCGATCTTAGATCATATGCGGATTCTGGATTGCGGGTTTTCCAAATTTTATGAAAATGCATCCAAAATTTCCTTTCCGTGATCTTTCTTATGCACTGTCGATCTCTTGCGGAGTCTTTCCCGACCTTCGATCTTGCGGATTGCAAATTGCGGAATGCAGAATCACACTTTCATATTTTGGACCTCTGCAATTTTCTTCCTCAAAATTTGTTTCCGCATTACTTCTGAACCATTGATTTCCTTGCAGTTCCAATCTTGACCGTTGATCTATAATAAAATGCGGATTACGGATTGTGTATTTGGATCAACCTTTTTTCAAAATGATCTTAACGCAATATCCTCCTGCAAATCTATTTCCGCAAATTTTTATGTTCGTTGATTTCTTTGAGGATTCAATCCTAACCGTTGATCTACGATAAAATGTGGATTACGCTACAACTTTGTAGATCTCTCTTCAATCATAGATATTCTATGCACTTTCTTCTAACCATCATATCTATTCATCAACAGGAGGGATCTTCTAATCTATTTATCGATGGTCATTGTCACCTCTTCCAAAAGGTAGGGAGCCTGATAGGTTGTCCGGGGATCTAGGCTGGTGACTTCTCATGGATTCCAACCACCTAGAGCCTCCACAACACCTTTTCTCTATGCATTGAATAACCATAGTGAGGCTAGTGCATATAAACACATACAAACTCAAACGCGTTGCCAATGTGGGATAACTCCCAATCGTTGAATCAATATGTACCATTGATCACTTGATTGTTGAGTCTTAATAATGAATTCTACTGTATATCCTCATCTTCTATACCTCTTGCATTGATCGAACACTACTCATCAAACTACCATCCGACTTTGTAATTCCTTTGTTTTACACTGAGTTTTCCCTGTCATCATGTGTATTGGTTATTCCTTTGTCATTCCTGAACTCCTTTGACATCAATGATAACTATATTCTCAAGAATCCCCCCCTTTGGCATTGATAGAAATATCTAAATATTCTCCCCCTTTGACAACAATGACAAAGGATAACCTGTTATGCCATTTCTGTACCCATTTTGATATAGGATTTCTTGTCTTTCTTCTTTCTAACAACTGCCCTTACCAACATATCTCTTCTTTTAAGTTCTTTTCTTCTCTTCCCCTTGTTAACCAGATTTGGTGCTCATTGATTGAGTAAATATAGTCTTATCTAGCATCTTCATCTTCCTTCTTGCAAAAATTCTTTGAATAATAACCTGGGTGATAAATTCGTAGACCCCCCCTATCATTGTGCTTCCTTCTGCTCCATTATTGAGTCTCTCTCAGTTTACTTCAAGCTAATTCTATGCACCTTTTCTCTGTGTCAACCATGCACCAGGTTTATCATTTAACCTTGATCATCTCTTGTATTTGAAGAATATAGCTTTCATCATACTTCAACATTAGATACCAATTGAATTTTTTAAATACCAATTGGAATTTTCTGAATTTAACTCCCCTTGAGTATATGATCCCTCCTAATGTTATTTTTGGGGTTCTCTTTAGACCATGAGAGATCTTAGAAAAGAATTCCACAATCATCACTATATCCTTCTTCATCACCTTCATCTCCTTCTTCATCGGTGTATTATTTTACATCTCCTATCTTGCTTTCCCTCATAATGGATGCCACTTATATTTATAGCACTATAAATCTCAACATTATCTTTGGAAACTTTATTGATGCTTGGAGGCTATGTTTCTTCTGAGTCTTTGTAATCAAACTTTCTTCTCCGCATCTTTCCTTGGGGTACCCTGCTTACTGTTCCTCTATTTCTTTTTCTTTTGGATTTTATCTTATATCTCTTCTCCTGTGTTTCCTTAGACAGTCTACATGTATTATGTTTTGGCGTATGGGATGAGGATTATTCAGGTGAAGTCGTCATTCCTATGCTATGGGGTGAATGATGAGGTGATTGCTCAACTTGGTATCATTTTTCCATATAAAGTGGAACCTATTGAAAAGGGTTTCAAATATCTGGGGTATTGGTTGAAACCCACGAATTATTGTGTCAATGATTGAAGATGGATCATCAAAAGATATGAGAAAAGGACTAATAATTGGTCGTTTTGTTATCCATCTCTCGAATCCATATTGATACTCATTTGATCAACCTTGAGTGGCATTCTAGTGTATTGGTTTTCACTAGCTAGAATACCTATTTCTATTATAAGGTCTCTCCGAAAGAAATGTTCAACTTCCTGTGGAGTGGGTTGGCAACCAGGCATAAAATGCATTTGGCTAGTTGGGAGATGATTGCAAGACCATATGATTATGGGGATTGGAATGTCAAAAACTTATAAGGGTTCAAAATATATCTACGATTAAAATGTTTGTGGTTGACACTGGAAGGAACTTTGGAATCAGGTTTTATTGACTAAATATATTTATAACTCATCTTTACTGGGGTGGCTCAAAGTGGCAGAGAAATTGGTGGTTAGGTCTTCATACTTCTAGAATGGTTTTGCTAGGATTTTTAGTTTGATCAACAAAGCTTTAAGTTGGAAGGTTGGGAATGGGAAGTTGAGTATGTTGGGGTAGATCCGATTATTGGTTTGGAGGAATCCTTTGTTATTTCTCCTGAACTTGTAAAATACTTGCATGATTATGGACAGTTTTCTCTTAACCATAAACATAACTCAGACAGGTGGACTAAATAAATTTCATACTGGTTAGATGTTGATGATTTGGAATATGGTGGGGATTGGAAGGTGGAATGGTCATGATACACTGAAAATTTCAATAAGGTTAGTATTAGATTGAAAGATAATGAGGATTGTTTAGTATGGACCATTAATGAAGCAATAGGATAGGTTACAACTAAACTTGCATATAATTATATGGTCAAATCCGTGTTGGTACTTATTGAGGATTGGTGGCAGCATCAGCTCTGGAAATGGAAGATCCTGACCAAAATCAAATGTTTCACTTGGCTATGTGGTGAAAAAAAAATCAATTCCTGGGAAAACTTATGCAAACAGGGTTGGGAGGGACCCAATATATACTACCTATGCAAAATGGAGGTTGAATCGGTTACCCATTTATTCGTTGGCTGCACATTTGGTCAGGTAGTAATGATTGTTGTGGTGGGTATTTTTTGTTTGAATTTCTTATGGAAGGCATCGATCCTAAATGACAATATGTCCCATTGGGTTAAAACGGTCCATGATCATTTATATCTTCCAATCCTTTGCAATTGGAAAATATGGCAATCTAGAAATGAGCTGGCTTTTTATGATAAACGACCCGATATTAGAAAGGTGTGTACAGGTATCATTTGTCTACATAAATAATTTCATGTTGTCAAAAATATTAAAGCTCCCAGAAATATTGGTTCAACACCAACTTTTACC
This sequence comes from Pseudotsuga menziesii, assembly GCA_001517045.1. Taxonomy (NCBI): domain Eukaryota; kingdom Viridiplantae; phylum Streptophyta; class Pinopsida; order Pinales; family Pinaceae; genus Pseudotsuga; species Pseudotsuga menziesii. The sequence continues at coordinate 138,712 of LPNX010495651.1, read as the reverse complement.
TTTGCAACAAGCTTTTTCAACGAGGCAACAGATCAAGGTAATGGTGGTGCATGCATTATTTTATATATCAACAATGTTCATTTTTATGAGATGAATCTTGGATGTGGGAAGAGTACTAATACTCATGCATAATTATTAGCGCTCTGGGCATTGCTTTTTTTCCCCCTCTTATATTGATCTTTGTGTCTTAAACATCTTTGGAGATTCCAAGGTTATCATTGATTGGGCTAATCAATCTTCCCAATGACTTATTTTGGAGCTTGATCAATGGTGTGTGTGCATTGAATATTTAAAGAGTTTGTTCCTTGACCTCAATTTTCAGTATATTTATAGGGAACATAATATTGATGTTGATAGATTATCCAAGGAGGCATTGAACATTGGGATGGGATGCTTAAGTTTCTCTGAATATATGGAAGATGAGAAGATAGTTGAAGGCACTTTCCAGGCCTTTAGTTGATCCACTAAGGTTTTTTATGGGATGATTATATAGAGCTCAGGAATGTTTTTTCCCTCCCTCGGATGGTGGAAATGGAACTGTTAGTATTTATTGGGCCAAGATTTAGATAGATCAGTAGTTAGTGCAGAATTTTTGACATGAAAGTGAGTTTTGATTGATGTATAATCAACTTGCGTAACAGTTGGAATGATACTTGTTATCACTGCAATGTACTTTGTTACTTTGATTCTATGAATATTTTTTTCTTGAACAAAAAAATTCAAACATATTTATGTATTTGAATTATGTCGTGTTTAATTACGTCGATATGCGTATATATCTTAGAATTTTGGAGTGGACTACCATCTATGCCTTTTCATCTAGGGATGAGAGTGAGACAAGTGTACTGTCTAGATTGATTCTATGGGCATCATCCAAGATTAAACTAGAATGAGACAAGTGTACTGTTCAGATTGATTCTATGGGAATCATCCAAAATTAATAATTAATAATTTCAAAAAAATAAAAAATAAAATAGCTTACTTAACATGTGATAAGTATAGTTAGTGATAGTTGTAAAAATTAAAATTAATCTTCAACTATTCGATTATTAAATACAACTATGAGCTTAAATCCATCCATTATTAGATACAACTATTAGCTTAGCTCTAATGATTCTAGAACTATTAGCTTAACTTCAACTCCAATCACAATTATATTGGATAACTATTAGCTTAACTATTAGATACACATATTAGCTTAACTCCAATGATTCTACAACTATTATCTTAACTTCAACTCTAGTCACTTAAGGTTTAGTCCAACTGCATTTGGCATGTAGGAGTCTAGCTAGTGTGCAGTGATAGTTCGAACTCCTAATAAACTCCTCCAAACTCCTAATAAACTCCTCTTAATAAGTACAATTCGTGATAGTTGGAAAAACAAACTTCATGTTCAACTATTGGATTATTAGATAAAACTATTCAATTATTAGCTTAAGTACATTGATGATACAACTATTAGCTTAACTTCAACTCCAATCATGACTTTTACTTGAATTGCAATTGCCAATATACTAGCACACCCACATACTTTTTGGTTGGGTCACGTCGATAGGGATCAAATGGTTGAGAGATATTTATGGAATGGAAGACAATTTGGAAATATTTTTTTATTCCTCATATTTTTCTAGTTAAATGGGTTCAACTATGAGTTATTCATGCCTAGCTACATGTTATTACTGACATTTTTCATGTTATCCATTTATCAACTATCAGTTATTTTTTATAATCTTTTTCCTTTTTAACTCACATTCTTCTAGTTATCTTCCATGAACTGTTGGATATCCATTTATCAACTATGAGTTATCCATGCATTGCTTTGAGTTATCCATTCATCGGCTAGTTACCAGTTATTTTTACGTCGATAGACATTTTTATTTGATATTTGGGGTGGACTACAACCTATGCTTTTTCATCTACGAAAGAGGATGAGACAAGTGTACTGTCTAGATTGATTATATGGCAGTCGTTTAAAATTCGAAATAAACAATTATAAAAAAAAAAGGAATCTAAATAACTGGTATCTAGATGATGAATGGATAACTGGTAGAAACGCATGGATAACTAATAGTTGATGAAAGGATAACCAACAGTTCATGGAAGATAAAGAGAACAATGTGAGATAAAAAGAAAAAGAATATAAAAATAACTGATAGTTGATAAATGGACAACATGAAGTCGGTGATAACATGTAGCTAGGCATGGATAACTCACACTTGAACCCCTTTAACTAGAAAAATATGAGGAATAAAAAAATCCAAATTGTCTTTGATTCCATAACTATATCTCAACCATTTGATCCCTATCGACGGGATCCAACCACAAACTATGTGGGTGTGCTAGTAAATTTTAAATTGACTATTAGATACAACTATTAGCTTAACTTCAACTCTAATCGTAGTTATATTAGATTAACTATTAGATAACTATTAATAATTCAAATATATACTTGTCAATGTATTCCAAACATATTAGTCTTATTAATATGGTTGTTATTAGTATAGGAATTGTTCCATATTGGAAGTAAACATATATATATATATATATATATATATATATATATATATATATATATATAACAATTGGTAAGTAATGCATGGATAATTGGTAGCTAATGCATGGATAATACGTACTGGCACGCAACCTCTTTAACTAAAAGAAGGAAGGTGATAACATCATAGACAACAATCTATTAAAACTAAGCATGGATAACAAGTAATAGATAACTTGTTCACGAGTGTTCACCGACCACAAGTTAAGCGCGTGTGCTAGTTACACCTATAGGTGTTTATACTTTAAAATTTGTCCTGTGGATTAACAAGCATGTTTTTCATATATTGGTTCATAGTTGATGGATGGATAATTGGTAGTTGATGCATGGATGATTGGTAGTTGATGCATGATTAACAAGTATTGGCACACAACCTCTTTAACTAGAAGAAGGAAGGTGATAACAGAGTGATGATGCCTAGACAAGCATAGACAAAAAGAGAGTACAACTAATCATGGTGAACACGTAATTGATAACTTGTCCATGTGTGATCATAGACCACAAGTTAAGTGGGTATGCTTGTTACACAGATAGGTGTTTATATTTTAGAATTTCAATTGGAGTAGCAAGTATGTTTTTTCTAGATTGA
>LPNX010495651.1:101690-135136 GCA_001517045.1 Pseudotsuga menziesii | reverse complement strand
AGGAAGATTTATGCTAGCTGAACCAGCGATTTGGGGGATTCGATCCACAATGGAGGTGTTTCTCCTGGATTCACCTCACCTTCCAGATGCTTGTAAAGATTACTCAGGTGTTGTTTCGTGGATGTCCTTCGTTTGAGGAGCTGTTGTTTTCCCTCTTTAATAGTATGTGGATTTCAGGGGATTTGGGCTCCCATCTTTGGTTCAGATATGCCGAGATAGCTGTAGGGTTGTTAGCTGGATCGATCCTTGTTTCAAGGTCAATTTTACTTTGTATTTTCAGTATAAAATGACTCTTGAAACCCTAAGTAAGGGGGGATACTTAGAGAAGACTGTAACACTTTATTTCATCAATATATTCAGCGTTTATCTCCTTTAAAGTTTCGATTTAATACTGGCAGGCATTGAGGGCAGGGACCACCTTCAACACCAAACCTTTGTACTTCAGTATTGTGTGTTTTGCAGTAAGTATAGTAATGCTTTTATCCTGTGACACTGTTTTATGGAATGATTGATGGTTTTGCACATTTGTGAGTCAAAATAGAATGTATGTCTGCAGATTATTAGTTAATATCATTTGCATTTGATTTAGACTGTAGAATAGATTGAGGAATGGTGTGTATTTAAAACCCTCTTTTGGTTTTCAGCGTGGATCGTTTATTGATGGTTATGGTATTGGTAAACTGGGTGATGAACTCGACCTTGGTTGTTGAAGAATCAATTTACTGAAGAGAATAGATTGGATTTTATATCTCCTTTTGCTGTTAGTGTTATAGTGACCAGTGAATAGCTCCAATAGTGGTTTAATCCTTTTGAATTTTGAGCTCACAAAACTGTAGGGTATTCTCGCATTGTAGAGTGTGGATTTAAAAAGAATTTACAGTAGCAAAAGGTTTAAATATTTCAATTTACAAATCATTTAGGGTTTGTTAAACAATCTTTTGAGTGGGTGATTAAATAGGAGCTGAAATTATGCTGCTTGATATTGAATGAAGTTTGGAAAAGAGTCATAGTCTATAACACTGTTTCCTAGAATTGAACATCAGTTTCATAGTATATATATAGACAAGAACAAGTGAACATTTCCTGAACAACTCTAATATTTATTGGTGAGCATTCTCTTGTGTGCATTTGTATGCACAAAACATAAGCAGAGTATATTTGGACAATAACAGCAAGCCAAGCTTCCTTTTGATAGGCTGTTTATAGACAATTTAGAGTTAAGAGGTCATAGGTTTTACTTTAGCAATGATTCTAGAAGTGTTTGTGTGGATTTAATCATTAGACTTGGTAGGGTTAATGATTGGAGTTTAGATATAATACAAGGTTGTTGAGATTGACTGAGCATACTCATTTGATAGGTAAACTCTTTTCTTAGCAGGTTGTTTGTTTTGAAAAGTAAACCATAGTTACTGTAGCTTAAGATTGCTATAGAGATTGTAGATTATTTTTGAAAGTTGCTGTAGTTTAGTATTGTTTTGAAATATTGCTGTAGTTAGTATTTCTTTGGAAGATTAGTATTGCTTTGAAGCTTACTGTAGTTTCATGTTGCTGTAGGTTGCTGTAGATTAAATTGAGTTTGAAAGTAAGATAGTGGTCAATAAATTGATTTTGTTTTCTCTAAGAACAGATCTAGCAATCCTTAGCATTTGATTTTTCAATACAGTAATAGCTTCATTTATTTCATTTTTGGTTGAAGGTAGACTAGAATTTCTGGAAATATGAGCATTAAGAATACTTTGCCACACATATAGTGTAGCAGCTCAAAGTATACATCCTCCGGTTGATAATTAAATCAAGGTGAATTAAATAACATTTATTTTAACCAACATTTTGGCACCGTTGCCGGGGAGTTGCTCCAAGGTAAGCTGGTATTTTGCTCATTTTTCTACGAATTTGTTCAGGTAGATAGGTTTTCTGGTACATTACACAACAAGGTGGAGGGGAAACATTAAGACGCAAAGACGAATTCACTATGGGATTCCCATGGTGTAACAGCCTGCTGCATCCACATTAGTGGGTTGCCCCAAACCCTTGTTGTTTCCTTCTTGCAAGTGTGTTTGTTTTTTGCATATTTGATTTAGTTTGCTACAAAAAGTGTGTTTACCTTTCTTGTAAGGTGTGTTTACTTTCCGCAATTCAATTTTATGCAATTATGTTTTTCTTTTTGCAAGTTTGGGTATGTTTACTCTCTGCAATTTAATTTCACAGCATTTTTAGGTGTGACTAGTTGTTGCAGATTGGAAGAGAAGGGACGATAAGACGAACCTGCGCATCTGTTAAAACAGGTTCCTTCAGATCCATTTGCAGCATAGGTATTTCGATTTATTTTAAGTCTGGTTATTTTCAGTAATTGTTTTGATGAGACCTAGAGATAGTAAAGGAATATTCATTAAAGTTCATTCCAATCTTGTTGGAAACAAAACCCCCCCTCTCACTAACCCTAGGGATAGGACTGAAAACAACAACACTCAAATTTCAGTGGAATTAGGGACCAGACCAGCAGGAACTAAGGTTATACTCAGTGAACAGTTACATTCAGTAGAGATCCCACAGACCCAACCAGCCTCACCTCCAAAGGAAGATTCTAACTTGGTTGACACAGTGAACATAGAAAGAGTAAATTCCCTCCTTGGACACACTCAGAATCCGGTGGTTTCTCAAGTAGAATCTACCACAGATTTACCTTTCAATATTCAATCTTGGCCTAGGCCAGACCGTTGGGATTTTATTCCATCCCCAAGGAGAGACAGGTTAGGTGTCAATTGGTTTAGGAATCCTCTTGTTATGAGTGATCAGAAAACTAGACACCACATGGAAGGGGAGGGAGAACATGAGGGACGAACTGAAACAACTTTTGGCTTCCCCGTTCTGGATCTTGCATGGGATGTCAGCATGAAAAATATCCCAGCATCTTCATTACCTACCTTCTATGGGAAAAGTACTGAAGATCCGGATACTTTTCTATTTGAGTTTGACATCTTGTGCAGAAGTTACAATTATTTGCAGGATGCCCAGAAGTTAAAACTATTTCCAGCCACCCTTAAGGACTCGACACTTAGATGGTTTATGGGTCTGGGGGAGTCCACCATTCGAACTTGGGAAGAGATGAAGAGTGATTTCCTCAAAAAATACCAAGATTACTGTGGACCTAGAGATTCTAAAAATGACATCTTTAAAATGCAACAGCATGAAGAAGAAAGTCTTGAGGATTTCCTAGAACGTTTCTGCTTTGTACTACAGAAGTCCAAGTATAATACCTTGCAAGAGGATGCAGTCAGAACTCTTTTTCTGAAAGGGATTCTGGAGGAATATGTGGAAATCCTCAACCTGATGGCATCAGGTGATGTATCTCACAAATCTTTTGAGGAGATTACTGAACTATGCAGAAAATATTCTAGGAGTAGAGCCAAAGCAGGAAAAAGCACAAGGGAAGCTCCTTCCCGCATTTCCAGGACAGCAGGAACTAGTGGGATCACAAGAGTTGAATTTTGGAACCTGTTAGAAAACTTTAAAACTGACATTTTAGGCACCTTAAGTTCCCAATTTGATGCATTAAAAATAAAGAAATGACAAGAGGAAGAGGACATAGCAGAATTACACATATTCTGCCCTAAATGCAGAAAAAGACACCCTTTGAAAGAGTGCCCTCTCAATACCATTGCAGTCTGTGCTCTTTGCTCTGATAAACACCCTACGGACAATTGCCCTTCTTTACCAGAACTGCAAGCTTTTTACAAGCTTAATGCTGAACCTATGGACCCATCATATGCATCAAAGAGGCCCTGGCAGCCTAGACCCCAAAACATGTACCCAGAACCTGTTTTTCCAAACCCTGCATATTACAATCCCATGCAACAATCTCAGCAGCCATGGGGTCCACAGATGTGGAAGAATTGGCCTTCTCATCCTACTCAAACCCCACCATGGCAGCAAGGCTGGCGAGGACAGTCATATGGGGGACCACAGGGACAGTCCTATGGAGAAACGCAACCAAAAGCCCCAGTACATACTCCTCCTAGCTACTGTCCAATGCCCCCAAATATGCAGTAGCTATTACCTGGCTTTACACCACATGCACTTCCTCCCATACCTCCAGTTCCACAACAATATCAAAATCCAAACCCACCTCAACCTATGTTGTTTCCAGCTCAGCCTATCCCAAACCCTAATAACAGACCTTCCCAGCCTCTACATAATGTTGAAATTCAAATGGCCCCAACATATGTAATCCATTCAGCTCCTTTACAGGAAATACAATTAAGGTCTGTGAAGACATTAAATAAAACCCCTCCAGTAGTGAATATTCACCTAGAGACTGGAGAAGAAAACGTTGAAAAAAAGATTACAGAGGAAGAAGAAGTGCAGATTGTCTCAGAAAACACTCAAGCACTGGGAACTCATTCCCAATCATCTGCTCATCCACAAGTAAATAACAACCCTCCTTATCCAGAGAGGTTATTAATAGAGAAGCCTGTGGTTCGTCCACAGTTTGATTGGGAAAATGAGTTGAAGAATGCTTGTATCAAGATTCCATTACTTCAGGCTATTAGAGATGTCCCTATCTATTCAAAACTGGTAAGGGAACTGTGCTTAAAGAAACCTAGTCGAAAACAGAAAGACCCACCCACGATACATGTTTTAGGCCAGCTGTCCAATTATATTTCAGACTGTTCCTTACCTCCAAAATTTGCAAATCCTGGAAACCCAGTGGTGACCATTTGCATCAATGAGATTTCAATAGGAAACACTCTAGTTGACCTGGGGGCTGCCATTAATGTCATGTCTATGACCACCATGTAGAGACTTTAGTTGCACAATATTCTCAGACCTACTCCTACTATTTTGGAGTTGGCTGATAGGAGCACAGTCAAACCTTTGGGGGCCTTAGATGACATTACTGTCATAGTAGCTTCATGGGAGTATCCAGTGGATTTTTTGGTACTCCAAACCAAACATCCAATGGGGGAACATCATGTTATACTAGGCAGGCCCTGGTTAGCCGCGGCCAATGCCTTTATAGGTTGTAGAGAAGGCATTTTAACTATATCAAATGGAAACTCTCTGCAGAATCTTATTATTTATCCCCCAGCACAGCCTGTATCAGAAAACATGCTATGGATAGAGAGTCCTTACGGGGATGAGGACGTGGAACAACCCTTACTGTCCATTATTCAAACTAGGGGGCTGGAAGACCAGACTTGTTAGTTTTTGATAGCTCGGTGGCACTCCTGCATCAGGTGCCTAGGTGCAGGGGTCATTAACTTGGAGTCTCATTTATATTCCTAAAGTGACTTTAGTAATGTGTTTTTATTAAAGTACCTTTTTGATGTGACTTTATGATTTAAAAGTGAGTTTCACTTTATTATGTTTTTAAAGTGACTTTAAGTCATAAAGTGTACTTTTAAATATTTAGGGTAATATGACTTTTCAAAAAGGAAAAATTTGTTGTAAAGTTCACTTAGGAGATTTAAGTGAATGAGAGATTAGATCCCAGCCTTAGATCTCTTGGCCAAGATCTAATCTCGTCCGTTGAAGGTGAAAAGTCATGAGAATAACCCTAATAGGGTAAATAAAGTGCATGAGACTTCATTTGGCACATTATTCAAGAGAGAATTCTTGAGTGGCTCGATTTTCAAGAGAGGAGCTTGGTGAGAAGTGTGAGAAGCACATTTTTGCAGGAGAAAGCTGAAGGAGAGCAAGGGCACAAATTCCCAGACTGAGCTGAGAGTGATTTTCAGTGGCACGAAAACCAAGATCATCAACTGCTGGCTCGAGTTTCAAGGTGAAGGTACGACCAACATTTATTGTGCACAGAAATCGAGGTGAAGTATGGCCTCATTTATTGCAGCCGTATAGTACAGTTTCAGCACGGTTTTCCAGGACAATTTGGGCACGTTTTTCCAGAAAAATCAGGCACAGATTTCGGGGAAGAAATCTGGCACATTTCCCAAGGTACAGGCTGAGTTTTGGGCACAGTTTTCGAGGGCCGTACGACTACATTTAATGTAGTCTGTACAGTACGATTTTGTGAATGTTTTGGCACAAAAATCGAGGGCATTCTGGAACAAAAATCGAGGACTGATATCGAGACAGTTCATGCACAGAAATTTAGGCAGCCTGTTGGGTTATTTGCGTTGGTCAAGATAAGTTATATTTTGACTGTAAATTGATGTCTGATATTTTTTTTTAAGCTCAATAAAATTTTTCTTGCATGCTGGTTTTCCCCAGGGGTTGAGGGGTTTTTCCAGGGTCAAATTTGACCAAAATACTGTCTTTAAATGTTTTACAATCTGCTGATTTTTTGTTAATTTTCCGCTGCAAAGGTTACTTAGTTATAGTATATCAACTTACAGAGACATGAAATTTACATGCATGTGATATGTGTTTGTTTTATGAATGTTGAAGACTGATATCAGTGTTATACTAAGTGTTTGGGCTGAGTTTAAGCTTAGAATTTCAACAAGACTAAGGATGATATCCTAGAACAATTTGTCTCAGCCACTACTAGTATTGAGTTCCCCCAGTTCTTCTCTAACTTAGACAATGTTTTCACAGAATATTTTCAAGAACAATACTACCCTTCAGCCACCTCATCATCAGTAGTTTTATTCATAGATGAGAAGGTTGGAGCCTCAACCATACCAATGGAGATTAGCCCAGGGAGGTCTTTGTTTATTAATGCAAATATGTCTCAAAGCCAGCAAAATCAGTTAGTTAATTTACTTAAAGCACAGTCTGGGGCATTTGCTTGGATCTATACAGACATGAAAGGCATTCACCCTGACACATGCATTCATCACATCTATACACAGGAAAATATTAGACCAGTAAGGCAGCCACAGAGAAGAATGAATCCTGCGCTTAAAGACATTGTGAAGGATGAATTACAAAAATTGTTGGATGCAAATTTCATCTATCCTATTTCTGATAGCAAATGGGTATCTCCATTGGTGATTGTTCTGAAGAAGGGAGGTAAGTGGAGAATATGTGTTGATTTCCGTGAATTAAATAAAGCAACTCTCAGAGACTACTTTCCTCTTCCCTTCATAGATCAAGTTTTGGATACCTTGTCAGGAAAACAATATTTCTGTTTTCTGGATGGATACAGTGGGTATAACCAGATAAGAATAGCCCCAGAGGATCAAGAAAAAACCACTTTCACCTTCCCATGGGGAACTTATGCTTACAAGGTACTACCATTTGGACTGTGTAACGCTCCTGCCACTTTCTAGAGGGCAGTGTTAGGTATCTTGGCTGATTTAGTCCATGACTGTGTGGAAATATATATGGATGACTTTACAGTCTATGGTAATGATTTCAAGGAAGCCTTAGATAACCTGGAAAAAGTTTTAATTAGGTGCCAAGAAACAAATCTTGCTTTAAGTCATGAAAAGTGTAAAATGATGTTAACTGAGGGCATTGTTTTAGGGCACCATATTTCATCAGAAGGTATTAAGGTAGACCCAGCAAAAATTGAAATCATTACTGGCTTATCTCCACCAGCTACACAAAAAGAAGTCAGAAGTTTTCTGGGACATGCGGGTTACTATTGTAGGTTTATTGCTAATTTTACAAAGATAGCAGCCCCACTGTTCAAGTTATTAGTCAAAGACAGTGATTTTTTTTGGGATCAACATTGTCAGATAGCCTTTGACACCTTAAAATCAGAATTGTCTTCAACACCAGTTCTGCGGGGGCCAAATTGGTCTTTGCCCTTCCATATACAAATTGATGCTTCAGACACTGCCTTAGGGGGAGTGCTTGGAAATAAAGAAAACCAGTCTTACTATGCCATTTATTTCATCAGTAAAAATTTAACACCTGTAGAACTGAACTATACAGTAACTGAAAAAGAGTTTCTAGCAGTGGTTCATGCCATCAATAAATTCCAGCATTATATTACTGGTTATGAGGTATTTGTTCATACTGATCATTATGCTATTAAATTTTTGATGAATAAACCTATAACTAGTGGCAGAATTACTAGATGGTTTCTTTTGTTATAGGAATTTAACATTACTATAGTTGACAAACCAGGGAAGGAAAATCTGGTTGCAGATTTCCTTTCCAGATTGACTCATACTGATGATAATGTTCCTATAGATGATACCTTTCCCGATGAGCATTTATTTGTTGTTTCTATTAAAACACCATGGTTTGCAGATATAGCCAATTATTTGGTTACAGGGAAAATACCTGCTCATTTGTCATCCTATGAAAAACGAAGAATCATACAGCAAAGTGCCAATTACTCATGGGCAGGTAATGACCTTTTTCGAACCGGCCCAGATCTGATTATTAGGAGGTGTGTAAGGGAGTATGAGATGTATGATATCCTTCAAGCCTGTCATGATGGACCCTGTGGAGGGCATTTTTCAGATAAGAGGACAGCATACAAGGTGTTGTATCAAGGGTATTATTGGCCTACACTTTTTAAAGATGCTGAAAAATATGTACAGGGCTGTGACAACTGCCAAAGAATGGGGAGACCCACTGCTGCAGATCAAATGCCTTTACAAGCCCAGGTACAAATTGAACCTTTTGAAAAATGGGGATTGGACTTTGTTGGCCCAATCTCACCAATGTCACGGAAGAAGAAGTATATTTTAGTCTGCACTGACTATGTAACTAAGTGGGTTGAGGCAAAAGCTCTATTGAGGGCCACTGAGAAATCAGTCATAGAGTTCATTTATGAAGAAATTTTTACTCACTTTGGGATTCCTCGTGAAATTGTGACTGACAATGGAGCACAGCTTGTCTCTAAATCAATGAAAGCACTTACAGAACAATATGGGATTAAGCACTATAAATCTTCTCCTTACCACCCCCAAGCAAATGGGCAGGTGGAATCAACAAATAAGGTGTTAGAATCCATTTTAACTAAGACTGTACAGCTGCATCACAAAGACTGGGCAGACAGGTTACCAGAGGCACTGTGGGCTTACAGAACTACATGGAAAAATACCACAGGGTATACCCCATATCAACTTGTTTATGGGAAACAGGTTCTGCTTCCGATAGAATTTCAGGTGAAGACTTTTCGTACTGCTGCACAATTGAGCCTGAATTTAGATGAAGCTCAGGAGCAGAGGTTGATGCAATTAAATGAACTTGATGAAATCAGACAAAATGTTGTCCAACGAACTATGTTAATACAGAATCAGCGGACCAAGTGGCATGATAAATTTTTAAAGAAGAAAACTTTTGAAGAAGGTGATTGGGCTCTGTTGTTTGACTCACGGTTCAAACATTTCAAAGGTAAGCTTACCACTAGATGGATCGGGCCATATGAAATTGTGACTGTTTTTTATAATGGTTCTGTCAAAATAAAGACAATTGATGAAGAACAAACTACCTTTGTGGTGAATGGACATCAGTTAAAGGTATATCACAAACCTCTTTCTAAGCAAGAGTTCATTCATACCATGAGTCAGCAATATGGACTAGAGCTGGTAGGTGAAGGAATGACTTCTTCATCTCCCACTCCTTCACAGTAACATTCAATGAAATTGTTTTTGTATATATGTACAGGAATTTGTTTATTAGGTTTCTTTTGAAGGATGCAGATATTCTTTTCAGGCTCAGGATGTTTTAAAAAAACAACAGGGAAGTCTTTTGTTATTATTTCTATTTTTCAGCCATTGATTGTTCTTGCAAAGGACTGTATTAATTTGGTAAATTTATGAGTTTCACTGGTTATTAGAATGTCTGTATCAAGTAAATATATGGGTGCTGTTAGGTTTTTCAGATTTGTCCTCGTTATTCATATGAGTACTTATTCACCTGGCATTGTCTCCATCGGTGATTCAAACTTCCAAAGTGGTTTTTGCTTATGAACTTATGGGTTGCTAGGACCATTTGACTTGGTTTCACACTAGATGGAGCGAGGGAATTGTTTTTAGTAAAAAGCTATGGGCGTTAAGTTATTTTTAAGTCAGGCACCATTTTGGAAAAAGGTATCCAGGACTGGGTAGTCTGGTGGTTATTATCTATTGGCTTCTATAATATCAAATACATATATATACATTTTTGTGCAGCCACTTTATGTCTTTCACTTTATACAATTGCAAAGGTTAGTTGTTCATCTGGGCAAATTTTTACAGGCATATACAAAGAACACTCTTCCAATTCTGATACCATCCCACTCCTAGATGGTTCTCAGAGCTGCTCCCCCACTCATCTATGCGTGAGCAAATCATAAACTTTATCTTTAAGATGAACTTGGGACAAGGGCCTCTGATAGAAAACGGGTGTAAGAGGTTAACCCGCCGGGATACTGAACAGGTCCGCTGGCAATGGGTAACGACCTGTGTTATGAACAGGAAAACCCATCAGGGTACTGAACATGCCTGTTGGCAATGGGGCATCTTCCTGGGGAAGAATCTTCTTAGATGTTACAGTTACCCCACTAGAGTACTGAACGGGCTCGCTGGCAGTGGGTTCTGACTCTAATATTTCCTTTAAAAGCCTCATCTATACTTGTCCGTATGAACGATGTACCTATGTAAAGGTAAAAGAGAGGTCATAAGGGTGGTTAAATAAAATTTAAAGAAACTGTTTGAAAAAGTCAATTGATAGCCAGTTGATAATCATCTCCAGCTGCTCTGGATTTTGGGTTACCTGATTCTTTTGAAAAAAGGGTTTATGCCTAATATTTTCTGAGTCCTGAACATAGCTGAGAATTTCAGTACTGTTTGTTGCACTACTCAAACTGTCCTGTGTGAAGCTAAGTCAAGGTGGACCAGTACCCCATTAGTTTTTTTTAGTATTCCTCTGGTCTTATGGCACATGTCATGGTGAAAAAGTTCTGTATGAATGACAAGAATGAAGTCTGCATTTATGATTGTTTGAAAATTGTAGTTACATAGCAGTAAAGGTGATTGATTGAAGTCTGCGTTCCTGATTGTTTGTTTTGTATTGATTATAAACATTGATTTCATAACACAGTTTAGTTTACTGTGTAATAGGTGAATCAGCAACCTTGCAATGAGGTAATTATGTCATAAAACTGTTGAAGGTCAAGCAAATACTCAATCCATTCTACTTGTATTTTTAACTCATTTGAGTAGTGTATTTTGGGAAAGTTAATTGTTTTAATATCACTGCTCTGAGTATATTTGTTTTAATAGCACTGTAGCTGTTAAAACTGCTGGTAATTATAACTCCTTCAACATATGCTGGTACTTATTGTTTATACTTATCAGCCTGAAAATACCTCTGTATTTCAAATTTGCTGAAGTACCGGATTGAGTACCAGATGGAGTGCCGGAATAAAAAATTGAAAATTGACATGTTATATGGCAAAGGTAAGAAACACTGATAAAGGTAATGCATGTGGCATGATTGGGTAAGTCCTAATTGCTATATATTCAAGATCATGGTTATTACCAATTGCTTTTGTTTTTAATGCAAAGTTTGGTGAACTATGGGATTACCATAATAACCTTGGCCTTTGTTTAATTGATACACCAACGTTTATTTAAAAAATTTTATGGTGTTAATCTTTGGTAATATTTCATTGCTTATTATCGACTTGTAATCTTTAATAAAATTTATAACCTTGGTCTAATTCGTAAATACCAAGAAGTTTTGGTGCATTAAAAGTGTTATATTATGATTACCATTCCCTGCGACGTGGATGGCACGAACCTTGACTCACCATGATGTCTTCACCACGTCTGCTGATTATTACCACCCTTTACCATAATTCTATCGGGTTGTTTCTAGTTTTACCCTCACCAGTGAAGAGAACCGTTGATGAAGTTTTCCATTGCCTACGAGATTGACTGTTTGATATCTCTGATAATTTGTTGTTCTTCTCTTTTCCTGTCTTCACCATGCTTGAACGGCATGAACCCTCAGCATATGAGCAGTTGTTAGCCATACCCGAGTTTATAACATGCAAGGAAATGTTCATTCGGGCTGGGTGGCATGCGTTTTTAACCAATTTATAGGGCCACGATGATGCTGTTTCTTTACAATTTGATTTGGGTTTTGACGGGCATACAGCCAAAGTCAGGTCCTTGGAGTTTTCAGTGACAGAGGAGTCCATTTCATTGGCTACGGGACTCCCACGCACCGGTGATAGATGGTTTAAGAATTTTCGGTTGCCACAGAAGGAATATGACTGTGTTTTCAAACCTGAGTTTTTAGCCGTGAAGGGTGAAAAGGGATTCTCCAAGCTCTGGGTTCGAGATGAATTTCATAATTCTTTGATGATCATCAGTAAGCTGATTACCTGTGAAGGCCGATTTTCCACTTACAAAGCCTGTCATTTTCGCCTATTAGCTCACTTCGAGTTCGGTAAGCTTCTGAATTTTCCATTTTATTTTTGGAAGAGTCTGAGTAAAATGGATTCATAAGTTAGGAAGAACCTAGAATATCCAACTCACAGTCTTTACCATCACGGGATTATTAAAATGTTCATTTTAGCTGAATTAAAGAAGCAAGACAGGGTATGGGAATAGTTCGTATATGAGCTATCTAATCCTCATCTTAAATCATCCTTGGGGAATGAATTAGGTGAGCCTTGTATCCCTGACTTGGTGGATAAAGCCTCCTTTGCAAACAATTTTGTTCACCAAAATAATTACCCTCATGAACCAGCTGTTAACAGTTGTAAGAAACCTGCCTCATTACATACTAAGAAGTCTCCAATCTCAAAGGGACAGTGTGTTAACTCTCGGTCTGGGGGAGATAAGGGTCGTGAAAACTTGTTTTTTTTACCCAATAGAAGATTTACTCGCAGCATGGCTGTTAAGGAAGGAAAAAAGGAATCCAAGGGTAAAGAGCCTGTCCATGTTGAATTGTCCTCATCCAATGCTTCCTCTGCCCATGATAACTCTAATTCCCCTGGTTCTCCTCATCATTCTACAATGCCAAGTCCTATCAGTGAACCTTTGCTGCCAGCATCCCCTTCAAAATCAAGTCTAAAATCTGCCAAGGCATCACTTTCCAAATCAGGTTCAAAATTTGTTAAAACTCATATGTCGGATGCTTCAGGACAGGGAATTGATTATTTTAGGCAAAGGAATTTTAAATTGACAAAGAAGTTGCAAGAGTATGTGAGATTGGATCGGTTCATCAAGCAGGAAAATGCCATTTTAAAGGCTAAGGTAGCCTCTTTACAAAATTTGGTTGATGAGGTTACAGGAACAAACCGCAGTCTTCGGAAACAGTTAAAGAAGAAAGATAAACATTTTGAACAATTGGTTAGTGTACAGCAACAAACTGCCCCGTCTCCTCCTCAGGTTCAAGTCCTATTTAATACCTCAGCCTCAGTTTCTGGAGTTGGATCCAAGGATTGATCATCTACTTTGAGTCTCAAATTTTGTCTTGCATAAGGGACATGCAAGATCTTCGGTCTGGGGGAGATGTTGGTCTCCTATTTTAACTATTTAGTATAATATTTTCTAACTTAAAGTCTTGTGGAATCAAATAATAATCAGTTTTGTTTGTACATGATTATGTCTTTTTGGGAGATCAACATGGCTAGACTTTGGTAAGTTATTTTTAATTACTTATTCCTTACTTTACCTTGTTTTATGCATATAATTGGGACTTTAAGCCTCTATTTAAATACTTGGTCAACTAATGGGTCGTTGTTTCTTTCGTGCAGTGGTTTCGGCGCTCCAAGGAAGATTTATGCTAGCTGAACCAGCGATTTGGGGGATTCGATCCACAATGGAGGTGTTTCTCCTGGATTCACCTCACCTTCCAGATGCTTGTAAAGATTACTCAGGTGCTATTTCGTGGATGTCCTTCGTTTGAGGAGTTGTTGTTTTCCCTCTTTAATAGTATGTGGATTTCAGGGGATTTGGGCTCCCATATTTGGTTCAGATATGCCGAGATAGCTGTAGGGTTGTTAGCTGGATCGATCCTTGTTTCAAGGTCGATTTTACTTTGTATTTTCAGTATAAAATGACTCTTGAAACCCTAAGTAAGGGGGGGATACTCAGAGAAGACTATAACACTTTATTTCATCAATATATTCAGTGTTTAGCTCCTTTAAAGTTTCGATTTAATACTGGCAGACGTTGAGGGCAGGGCCCACCTTCAACACCAAACCTTTGTACTTCAGTATTGTGTGTTTTGCAGTAAGTATAGTAATGCTTTTATCCTGTGACACTGTTTTATGGAATGATTGATGGTTTTGCTCATTTGTGAGTCGAAATAGAATGTATGTCTGTAGATTATTAGTTAATATCATTTGCATTTGATTTAGACTGTAGAATAGATTGAGGAATGGTGTGTATTTAAAACCCTCTTTTGGTTTTCAGCGTGGATCGTTTATTGATGGTTATGGTATTGGTAAACTGGGTGATGAAATCGACCTTGGTTGTTGAAGAATCAATTTACTGAAGAGAATAGATTGGATTTTATATATCCTTTTGCTATTAGTGTTATAGTGACCAGTGAATAGCTCCAATAATGGTTTAATCCTTTTGACTTTTGAGCTCACAAAACTGTAGGGTATTCTCGCATTGTAGAGTGCGGATTTAAAAAGAATTTACAGTAGCAGAAGGTTTAAATATTTCGATTTACAAAGCATTTAGAGTTTGTTAAACAGTCTTTTGAGTGGGTGATTAAATAGGAGCTGAAATTATGCTGCTTGATATTGAATGAAGTTTGGAAAAGAGTCATAGTCTATAACACTGTTTCCTTGAATTGAACATCAGTTTCATAGTATATATATAGACAAGAACAAGTGAACATTTCTTGAACAGATCTAATATTTATTGGTGAGCATTATCTGAATAATCTCGGCATTCTCTTGTGTGCATTTGTATGCACAAAACACAAGCAGAGTATATTTGGACAATAACAGCAATCCAAGCTTCCTTTTGATAGGCTGTTTATAGAAAATTTAGAGTTAAGAGGTCATAGGTTTTACTTCAGCAATGATTCTAGAAGTGTTTGTGTGGATTTAAGCATTAGACTTGGTAGGGTTAATGATTAGAGTTTAGATATAATACAAGGTTGTTGAGATCGACTGAGCATACTCATTTGATAGGTAAACTCTTTTCTTAGCAGGTTGTTTGTTTTGAAAAGTAAACCACAGTTACTGTAGCTTAAGATTGCTGTAGAGATTGTAGATTATTTTGGAAAGTTGTTGTAGTTTAGTATTGTTTTGAAATATTGCTGTAGTTAGTATTTCTTTGGAAGATTAGTATTGCTTTGAAGATTACTGTAGTTTCATGTTGCTGTAGGTTGCTGTAGATTAAATTGAGTTTGACAGTAAGATAGTGGTCAGTAAATTGATTTTGTTTTCTCTAAGAACAGATCTAGCAATCCTTAGCATTTGATTTTTCAATACAGTAATAGCTTCATTTATTTCATTTTTGGTTGAAAGTAGACTAGAATTTCTGGAAATATGAGCATTAAGAATACTTTGCCACACATATAGTGTAGCAGCTCAAAGTATACGTCCTCCTGTCGATAATTAAATCAAGGTGAATTAAATAACATTAATTTTAACCAACATGATGTACTAAGTTACTCAACGGGGCCCACATTCTGGTGTTTCACCTCATAGGGTTAGGTTTTTGGATGTGTAGGGTTTCCATTGTTTCTCAATAATATATAGGCCTTCGAGCCTCAATGTAACATAGAGTTCAGAGGCATGTATCCGCCACATCTCTTCTCAGAGATAAGCTACCAGCACTCTAGCTAGTTTATTTCCATTCTGTATGTAAACAAGTTTCAATTATTGATTAATGAAATGAAGTGTTATTTTCGCTGCATATTTGTTTCTATGGTTATTTGTGTATTCTGTTGCATTCCTGCATAAATCTGGATCAGTGGTATCAGAGCAATTTGCTCTTTCTCGATCCTTCTTTGCATATCCCCAATGAGGGCGGGGTATAAAGAGTCAGGGCTCAATCTGGTTGACCTTTGTAGGATCAGCCTCATAAATCTCAACAGCCACTTGTGGGGGATGAAAAGAAAGACGAGGGCGCAGAAGATCCTATCAAAAAGTTGCTTGAGGAGGCACTTGAAAAACAAAGGAACGTGATGATGGATAACTTCGCCCATATCCTTCAACGACTTCCCACTGGCGGCGCATCTGCATCTAGCAGCCACTTTGGAGGCCCAACCCATTTTAAGGTAGAAGTAAACTTCGACATTCCCATATTTGATGGCCGAATAGATGCAGACATCGTAGATAGATGGTTGAATCTATTAGAAGGATATTTCTCGGTTCATGAATTTTTTGATCGGGAAAAGATTACTTTTTCTCTACTCAAAGCTGCCCCCCATGTCAAGGATTGGTGGGAAACCTACTGTGAGAGAAAGGATGAGGAGGAACCCTCTCTGTTGTCGAACGTACCCACTTGGAATTATTTCCAAGATGCCATAAATGGACAATATTATCAAGTGGGGAGCTATGAGGACAAGTACATACAATGGACTACGCTGCGGCAACAAAGAGATCAAGATGTGCATGAGCTGATGAATTTGCTCCATACCCTGCGCACCAAGTTGGGTATCAAATATTCAGAGAAAATTTTGGTGTTGAAGCACCATAGTTGTCTGCACAGATACATTCAGGAGGAAATGGAGTTCCTCAACATCTCTTCACTTGGTATGACATATCGGTATGCTGCCAAAATTGAGCAAAAATTCAAACAAAAAAAGCGAGACTTTGGATCTGCGAATCAAAAGCAAGGGAAAGGTGCCCGCAAACCACAGAACCAAGGACACAGCCAAGGCATGGTGACTCAAGAAAACTTGCCGAAGCCACAAGCAAATAGCAACACTGCAAAGCCGAAGAAGGAAGCAGGAAAGTGGTGCAAGTTCCATAAGAGCCCCACTCACAACACAAGTGAGTGTCGGGCCAAGCAGTCATTGGTGGCCAAGATAAAGGCTTCTGAATCAGATGCATACTCTGACACTGAATCAGAACCCAAAAGGGGAATGACAGAGGGAAGAATATTATCGATGTAGATCCCAATGCCACCGTTGCGACCACGAATATCCAAAAGAAGAACTAGAAGATTCAAAGGAGGAGAAGCCTCTATTTCACTCCCAGATGTGGGTAAAGGGTTCCCCGCTACAATTCATTGTCGACAATGGGAGCCAAAAGAACCTGATTTTAACAAAGGTCGTGAAGTGGTTGGGTTCACCAACCATAGCACACCCACAACCGTACACCATCGAGTGGCTTCACCAAGGACGGGGTCTTCGTGTCAGCCAGCAGTGCTACCTTCCCTACAGCATCAAGCCCTTCATCGATGAGGTATTATGTGATATTTATCCTCTTGATGTTTGTGATGTATTATTAGGTCAACCATACTTATGGAAGCGACATGCTGTCTATGAGTCCCGGCCTCGTGCTGTTATAATTATGTCGAGAAATAATTTGTACAGGATACCAGAGGTACCACCTCCTGCCGCTATCTCTTTGGTTACTGCAAAACAATGCAGTAAGCTCATTTCCAAAACTGGGAAGTTTTTTTTCTTGATGATCTTCCCTCAAGGCAAGAAGAAGATCGTGGCCACAACCTCCAGAAAGGGCCCCTCCGCACGACAACAAAAAATGGACAAGGTCATGGAGGAGTACCGAGACATATTCACCTCACCCACTGGGGTGCCTCTCCACTGTCAGGTCAAGCACCCCATCGATATGACCCCAGGTGTGCCACTTCCCAATGAACCGATCTATCAACACTCTATTTTGGAGAATGATGAAATCAAGAGGAAAATTCAGGAGCTGTAGCAAAAGGGTCACATCCGGCCAAGTTCATCTCCCTGTGGGAGCCTGATCGTGTTGGTACAAAAGAAGGATGGGACTTGGAGACTCTGTATTGACTATCAGGCGCTGAACAAGATCACTGTCCGGAATAGCTACTCGATCCCAAGGATTTATGACCTCCTGGACCAGCTTAAAGGGGTGAAATATTTTAGCAAGATTGACTTAAAGCCTGAGTATCACCAGGTACTGATCAAACCGACCGATGTGTGGAAGACTACCTTCAAAGCCAAGGAGGGCCTTTTCGAATGGTTGGTCATGCCTTTCGAGTTGATGAATGCTCCTGCAACCTTCATGAGACTGATGGACGACATATTGTGGCCATTCACCAACTCATTTGTAGTAGTGTACTTGGATGACATCCTGATATTCATTTAGACTTGGGAAGAGAACCTCCACCACATCCGACAGGTCCTCCAAACACTGCGGCAGCACAAGTTGTGTGCAAATTTGGACAAGTGCACTTTTGGCATGACCTAGGTTTAGTATCTGGGATACATTATTGATGATTGTGGGGTACATGTGTATCCAAACAAGATCCAAGTCATTCAAGATTGGCCAGCTCTGACTACTCTAACAGAGCTTCGCAGCTTTCTGGGCCTTGCTAATTTCTACCACAAGTTCGTGTTGGGATTCTCTCATATCACTTGGCCCTTGAGTCAAGTCACCAAGGGAGGAGCGAAAGGAAAATTCTTTTGGTTGGAAACTCAACAAAAAGCATTTGCAGAATTGAAACATCGCCTATGTTGTGCCCCAATGCTCACATTACCAGACTTGCAACAACCATTTGAGATCGAGACAGATGCCTTTGACTATGCTATTGGGGCAGTCCCTACTCAGCAAGGGCATCAAGTTTCATATCACAGTGAGACACTGTCCGACACAGTCCACAAATATCCCACTTATGAAAAAGAGATGTATTCCATTGTATAGGCTTGCTAACAATGAAAGCATTACATTTTGGGGAAGGAAACGATCATCCACACAGAACACCAACCCCTACAATTCATACAGACACAAGGGAAGTTACAGAATGATCACCATTAGAAGTGGTCCACATATCTACAACAGTTTCATTTGAACATCAAGTACAAGAAGAGAAGCACCAATAATGTTGTTGACTGCCTCAGCCGACCACTAATCGTGGTGATAACCATCGTGTTCAAGTCTTGTGGGCACAAGACTTCTGATTGGTCACTTCTCTACAAGAGCAATCCAGAATTCATCCACACATACTAGAAACTCTTGGAGGGAAACCAAGGTCCAAAATTTCACCTCGAGGATGTACTACTATGTCACATGGGACACCTTTGTGTTCCTTCAAGCGAGCGTGCCAAGATGATTTGGGAAGCGCACTACAGTTGGGTCGTTGGGCATTTCGGGGTCGAGAAAACAGTGGCAGTACTGCAAAAGTATTTCTACTCGTCGAACCTTCGACAGGACGTCAGGAAGTACATCCAATCCTGCACTGCCTGCACCATTGCCAAACCATCCATCAAGAAGCAAGGCCTCTATACTCCATTGCCTACCCCTAGTCAACCTTGGGAATCCATCTCCATGGATTACATGTCGAGCCTTCCTTCTACTAAGCATGGAAATGAATTTGTGTTTGTGTTTGTTGACAGATTCTCAAAGATGGCCATAATGGCAGCCTGCAAGAAGAATATCACAGTAAAAGCCACTACTAAACTCTTTTTTGAATGAGTGTGGGTACAATTTGGGATCCCACAGTCTATAATCTCAGATCGGGACAGTAGATTCCTTAGTACATTCTATTCTATCCAATGGTCAATGCTAGACACCAACCTCACTAAGTCCATAACTTTCCATCCCCAGACTGATTGCCAGACAGAGGTCGTCAACAGGATAATTGTACACATTTTGTGCATGTACAACTCAAAGAATCCACGCACATGGGATGAGAGCCTCCCCTATGTACAACACAGCTATAACCAGGCCCTCCACAACTCAACCAACCACAACCCCTTTTAGGTGGGCTTGGGATTCCATCCACTATGTCCCATTGGTGTAGCCATGCCATTTGCAGCTACTCAGGCTTATTCAACTCATATCTAGTTTGAAGTTTCCAAGGCGAACAACTTCATTGAGCGCATTCAGCACATTCTCCAATAGGTTCATGACATATTGGATAGATCCAATGCTAAGTACAAGCAGTGACATGATCAGCATCGGGTGCAACACAACTTCCAGGTGGGTGACAAAGTGTGGCTACATTTACAGAAGGAGCACCTCACTGGACCCCACCGCAAGCTTCGCCCACTCCGATATGGGCCATACACCATCACCAAGGCTGTCGGGGACAATGCCTTCGAGCTCAGTACTCCACTATTCCTTAGTTTGCACCTAGTGTTCAATGTGGACCACCTTCAGCCCTACTTTCCATCTCTACTGGACACATCAGCCATGGCAGAACAACTCACACCAACAGAGTTAAACCTCGACTACATGGAATAAGCCACAACTGATCGAATTATGGACACACAGATCAAGAACACCCGCCAGTAGAAGATCCAGCTATATCGAGTTGTCAAAGCAGACCAACTCCTTCACCAGGGAAAGTGGCTCACTAGGGACCAAGTTCAGCAGAAGTTTCCTAATCTCATGGAGGAACTCAACGCAATGGGGACCATTGCTTCCTAAGGGGGGAGGAATGATCCAGGAGGATATTGGTTGCCACCCACCTATTCCACTTGGACCCCCACCATTGTTTCTTTCATTTTTCCAGTTTCCTTAATTGTATCACAATTTACTATTTTTGGCAGTTTTTGGGTCCTAAACTTCTGGAGTCGTTTTGAGGCCCTAAACGACATTTTTTCGACATCGAATGTTGAGAAAATAAGATTCCGTTCCATACTCAATATTTGTCATTTATGGATGTAGTCCTTAAATAGATATTTATAGCGATGTATCATGCGCGTCAAATGGAGGTAATATGCTAAAGTTACGACCCCGGGAAATTGATGTACCAAGTTACCCAACGGGGCCCACATTCTGGCATTTCACCTCCCAGGGTTAGGTTTTTGGATGTGTAGGTTTTCCATTGTTTCTCAATAATATATAGGCTTTCGAGCCTCAATGTAACACACAGTTCAAAGGCATGTAGCCACCACATCTCTTCTCAGAGATAAGCTACCAGCACTCTAGCTAGTTTATTTTCATTCTGTATGTAAACAAGTTTCAGTTATTGATTAATGAAATGAAGTGTTATTTCTACTGCATATTTGTTTCTATGGTTATTTGTGTATTCTGTTGCGTTCTTGCATAAATCTGGATCAGAAAGCAACTAGCAAATAACTTGTTCATGGCACTTAACTTAAAAAATAAAACCTTCATCAAACTTTGCAAGATTTAAACGAAATTTCCAAATGCGGCAACCCTCCACCTGCACAAATGAATAAACCCTTGAGAATCCAAACCCAAAATCCATGCTAACATGAAGAGTAAATGAAACTTGTTTCATAATTAATCAAGAGGTATGCAAAAAGGTGTTTTGTCAAAGATTCAAGCCTCCCATACCAAACACGACCACAATTAAACACACACTCCTCTCAATGTGATGATGCCATTATCCACCACGCATCAAAATGCACCCTTAACCTTAATCACATCACCCCAAACTGTGCACCAAACTTTGGGCTTGCAATTTTTTTTGCTTCTATACAACTACACAAATGCAACCCTAAGGGCACTATATATCCTTGCATAGACATAATCATACAATTTATTTTGATGTGCTAATAAACAATGTGTAAATATAAAACTATAATAGTACAAAATGCTTCACTATTATTATTTTTATTTTTTATTTTATTTTTTATGTCCCCAACAAGGGGATATATATGAATCGCTCAGGCCTATTAATTGGGGGTTCACATGAGAATTTTTTTGTGATTTATAAAGTTTTTTCATAGTTTAATTTTCAAGTGTATTAAATAATATTTTTTAAAACTATTTTTTTGCATGTTCATTGGTTTGTGCAGGTGACGTTTCTCTAGGGTCTTGTGCCCCAAGACCCGGCGGCAGGCTCTCGTCAGCAAAGTTTTAATACAACCAAAATTTTAATCTAGCAATAATGGAGGATAATGATTGCCTGGTTTTTAATATTTTTGTGATCCTCGAACCTATCCATGAAGATAAGTCCAGCACTCGAGGCCTTAATGTCAATCAAACACCCTAAATTCAAACCTCTGTGATCCTCCTTGTAGTGCATGGACACCAAGTGTCTTTCTTCGTACATATGATACGTGTACCAAATCCACCTTGACATTGTCCTCCTCCCACCAGTTCATTATGTAACTCCACCAGTTCATAATCACCAAAAACTCATGCAGTATTTTGTTATGTTTCAGATCCGAATCTTGAAGGCGATCCATTCTTGTTGGTTTTCTTTTAGCCATTACATTCGGCATATCAGCCAGATTTGAACTCTGGACCATTCACAGATGAGATTTGGGTAAGGTAAGCATTTGTAAATCCAGCGAAGGGTTTGGTGGCTGTTTTTGTAATAGGCAGGAGTTTCGAGCCCACGATTGAACAAAATGATGGTTGACACATCGTTGCCAGAGAGTATTCAATACATTAAGACAACGTATCAATCCTTGAGCTCCAGTGACAACACCCCTTCCCAATGTCGAGGACTACGATAGCGATGACATTGCTTTATAAGTTTGTTTCCTCATTGCAATTAATGCTCCAATTTGTATCAATTTTGCACTATAAAATGTTGTTAGAGCATTGAATCTATATCTTTACATGACCTCGATTCTGAATTCTTCAGGGTTGTTTTTATATCAAGATCTTTAAATATATAGATACAACTATAAAATGTTGTTAGAGCGAGGGATCGATATCTTTACATGACCTCTGTTCTGAATTCTTCAAGGTTTTTTTTTTATATCAGGATCTTTAAATATATGAATACAACAAAAAAATATATATATATGCTTAATTTTTTTTTAATGAATACAATGCCCACCAGAGCATTTGCATTTCTTTTTTACCGATAATCTGCGGATTAGCACATTTTATTATGGAATTACTAACCTTGGAAGTTTTGCGTTACAATATTTTCCTGCACTGTTTTTACTAGAATTAACATCAAGCACAGGAGCATTTGTATTTCATTTTTTACCCATAATCTGTCGATTAACACGTTTTATTATGCAATTGCTAACCTTGGTAGTTCTGCGTTACAAAATTTGCTGCACCACTTTTACTCGAATTAACATCAAGCACCAGAGCATTTGCATTTCATTTTTTACCCATAATCTGCAGATTAACATATTTTATTATGCAATTGTGAACCTTTGTAGTTTTGCGTTACAAAATTTTTCTGCACCATTTTTACTCGAATTAACATCAAGATATAGGCTTGAAAATCAACTCTGGAATGTTATTGTTGATCCTCATCTTTTGATTGCCCAGGGTTTATGGTTTTAAGTAATAGGTCTGAATGTTTTTAAGTGAAATCCAGTCTTAAGTAATAGGTCTGAATTTTTTTAAGTGAAATCCAGTCGAGGTCATAGTAATGTTTTTTATGTTTTGTAACCTTGGAAGCATGTTTCACCACACACCCCATCTGCATTAACACAATCCACTTTTAACAACACAGATTCAAAACTTGGGTCGGCAAAAAATATGACCAGGCCAGACAATAAGAATTCGCATTTAACTCCGTAACTACTCTGATAATACAAAACAATATATAAAAAAAAAACTTATCATTTCATTTGGTATTGGAAAAAGCTTAAATGACTCGCAAGTTGAACGCTATACATCCAATCCAACATATCAACGCAAGGCGAGTACACCTGAAAGTGATTGTTCTGACCGATGGAAGGAATGTTGCTGCATAAACAACATTCTAGGGGTTTCCCTTCATCTCCACTAACATATTGCAATCTGTGACAAGAACCAAACCAACAAGAAGAGAGTTGCTCAAAGTTGTTCATCCCCGCTCACATATTGATTGATTATGGAGATAGTGTCG
The DNA here is from genome assembly GCA_001517045.1 of Pseudotsuga menziesii. Classification (NCBI taxonomy): domain Eukaryota; kingdom Viridiplantae; phylum Streptophyta; class Pinopsida; order Pinales; family Pinaceae; genus Pseudotsuga; species Pseudotsuga menziesii. The sequence continues at coordinate 111,374 of LPNX010495651.1, read as the reverse complement.
AATATCTAAGTTGTTCATCTCCGCTCAGATATTGATTGATTATGGAGATAGTGTCGAATATCTAATTCATAGGGGAAGCATTTCATGAGCTCTACCATCATAACACTTATGTAAGAGTGTATGCAAGAGTGTATGCACCTTCAGTACAAAATAAGAATCTTAGAACTAGTTTTCTTTCTTCTTCTTTGTTTTTAAACTTGTCTTTATTTTTGTATTGTTTCTGAAGAATAGAGTAACAAAAAAATAGTACGAACTTCCACTCATTTTCCTACCCATGATTCATTCTCCCCGGTCATGCTATCCAGCGACATGTATGGGCGGGTTTTCTAAACGAACTTTTTGCCTTCAACTCACACACCCTTAAGGCTCTCCCTCCCAAGGATCTTATTAGATATTCTTACAAAAGACACACCAGCGCGACCCTTCTATCATCCAAAAATACTCCACTATGTAACATTACACAAATGACAAATTGCAGTGTTGACAATGAAAATGGCCCCCTCTAAATCCATTCTCCACTTATTAAAAAAAACAGTCTGTTCATTATCTTAAGCACATTACAACTCAAACTTATAGTCCAAAAAACGAATATTTCACGGCAAAAATGCGAAAAACAAAGGTGAAACAACACTAATAAATTATAAGCTTAAATAGCCACAACTCCTAATTGTCATCTTTGTGTGATTAAGCAGTCATTCTTTTAAAGCCTCCATGCAATGATAATTAAAAGAGATAATACTCATTCGTTCCTCAGTGAAATGAGAATTAAGCTGTCATTCCTTAAAACGCGTTTAAGTCGTCATTCGTCCATGGAACAAGGATTGAGTCGCCATTCCTTGAAAGCCTGAAACCCATGATGAGTCGAATTCATGAACCTGGAAGGAAAGTCTTGTTGAACGTGTAGCTGTAATCAATCATACACCACAAAAGAACGAATAGTTCTACATTATTTAAAGACTAAGAATGCTCCTGCCCAAAAGAACAGATGGATTCTGAACAGTCCTTCCCAAAAAGAACGGATGGATTCTGAACATGAAATCCATCCTGGACTGGACTGCAGCATTATTTCAAGACCAGAAACACTCCTGCCCAAAAGAGCGCCATCCTGGCTTGGACTGCATTATTTCAAGACAAAAAATGCTCCTGCCCAAAAGAACGGAATCAGATGGATTCTTAACGCTCCTGAGTCCTGCCCAAAAGAACATTACAAAAGACCAAGAATGTTCAATCAATCGGCCGTCTACCGATTTCTTATAAAGACACTCGACAGGAACAGAATCAGATGAGACTGTAATGATAAGAATAAGGCAAAACCATCCACAATCCAATCTAAGAACGCTATAAGCGTCAGACTAGGCTGTAAAAAAAAATCAACTAATGCATGCACGCTTTTGAGGCTGACACCACACATATAATGCACAACAACTCATAAAATGCAGACATGCTTTTGAGGCTGACTGAGCACAAGATTTATAAAGATTTTAAAAAGTAAAAAAAAAAATATTCATAAAAAATTAGGAATGATTTATAAAAGGTTTGAAACATTCATTTATTTAGTTTTCGTAAAAATTCATGTTTTTTTATAACATTTTAATAAGATTTCAAAAATTGATTCATCTAGGTTTTTTGTTATTAATTTCAGAAGTATCAAAGTATAAATTATAATTTGTAGTAAGATATGATTTAAAATTTGATTTATCTAGTTTATTTTATTAATTTTAAAAGTGTTAGATACAAATCACAATTTGTGATGATATATGGTTTAGTTTTGTAAATAATTTATAGTCTTTTTAATATAAAAAATAAATATAAATATTGATGAATTTTTTTAATAGGTTTATAAAGTTTTAATAGATTAAAAATATTTTAATTTTCTTTAAATTAATATAGTAAATAAATTTAATAATGTTAATAACTTTTATAAGCCATCAACTAATAACAAAATTATTGTAATTATAATATTTTTCTAAAAGCAAATATACTAATGTTTTGATAATTATAATATTTTTTCTAAGAGCAAACATACTAATGTTTTGATACTTTGTGATTTCATATAGATTATATTCTACTTTTAGTGTTGTTTTTTTCAACAATGTTGGCATATTTCGGTGACAGCCTGAGGCATTTTTAATGCAGGGAAAGCCTATGAAAGAGCCGAACACACCACGGTATTGGATCGAAGAGGGGGTCATCTATTCCAATTTGTTGGACAAGTGATGACTAGCAGAGGAACAAGATCCGAGCAATGCAGCAACCATCGTTTCAAACTCCCAACGATCTCAAAGCATCAATATTTTTGAAAGGTTTAGGATTATATTTCTGAAGGGTTTCGAATCCAGTCAGACTCTACTTGTAGGTTGAACTTGTTCTCTATAATAAAGGAGAGAATATCCATTTAACACTGGATTCATTGTCGAGAGTCTCGATGTGATCAATCATGAAAGCATATCAAGAGATTTATGGACTTCAAAAACCATCGGTGTGCTGTAATGTTCTTTTTCTTTTTCTTTTCATGTAAATATTCCAGCACAAAAAAATGACACGTTAACATAAACCATGAACCATAAAAATATTTTTATACCGTTATTGATACATGGGTTTCACAAATGTTATCGATCTCATTAAATTTTTACGTTTTATATTTTAAGTCTACCTTTTTATGAATAATGGAATATCCATGCATACATTTTTAATTAGCTTTCATGCAGTTGTAGTATGTTAACTGATCCATTCTCCTCCTTCGTGATATTATGATCCAACTCTAACCCCATCCCCCCACCCCACTATGTGAAACATGAAATAGATATTTTATATAATTTTTATCTTTCACATAAAACAAATTTCAAGAGAAATCCATGGTGGTGTTGATTAGCTTTTAAGTTTATGACTTCAAGGTTATTAATCCTAAATTTGTGTGATTTATTTGCATGCAAATTAATACATGTGAGACTTTAATTTAAACATAATTTAAATTTTAATATTCATACAAAATTATATCAAAATTAACCTCACTCCTAAAATTATTCACAATTCTAACATCTTATCCTACTCATAAAAAATATCCAAATATTAAATACCACAACACAATATAAACTTATAAAAAACTTCAATCACCCAAACATCACTAATACCAAATTATTCACAATTCTAACATTTTATCCTACTCATAAAAAATATCTAAGTATTAAATACCACAATATAATCTTATAAAAAAATTTAACCACCCAAACATCACTAACTATCACATTCAAGAATTAGCTCTAAATGCTCTTGCAACTAACCATCACATTCAAAAATTAACTCTAAATGCTCTTGCAACAACAAGTAGCAATGTCGGGGACATTGCCACCTGGTGGCTCTTGTTATAAATATCATTGTGTTGCAACAAGGAACTCCTCACGATCCAATGTCTCCATTTAGTCCCTAACATTGCCCCTATCGCTGATAATCAAAATATGTGTATAATAAATATATATGTTTTTACTTTAAATAGTGCAAAATGCTTTACAATTATTACTTCAAATATAAATGTGAACTTAAGTATAATGTATAACATTTTTTCTTAATGTTTATTTTTTAAATAGATTATTATTATTTTATATTTATTTATTTATTTTTGTATATCATAGTTAAATATGTATAGCTTAATTTTTGAGAGAAGCATATGACTATTCACATGATCAACCAGCAAAGAAACTATAACTAATTTAATAAGTTATATATATCATTACAACTAAGCATGGAGAACAAGTAATGGCTATATGTGTTTATATTTTAGAATTCCAGGTTATGTTTTTCCTAGATTGCATGAGACAAGTGTCATGTCCATATTGATTTTATGGAGGGCTTTTCAAATTCTAAATAAACAATTAAAAAAAGAATATATAAAATAACTAGCAGTTAATGGATAGAGTGCACTCACACACAATCCATTTAAATAGAAAAAGACAAGTGACAATGGGTGATTACAACTACACATAAAAAACAAGTAACAAATAACTTGTTAATGACATTAACTTAAAAAATAAAACTTAATCAAACCAAGTTGTAAGATTCATTAATAATATATTTTTAAATCAATTATAATTCCCCAAAATATATAAATTAATATATTTACAAATAACATTTTTTTATATAAATTTAAATTTTCATTATATTAACAAACTTCTATAATAAATATGTATTCCTCAATTTTAAATCAAAAATTAATTTATAATTATCACAATCTTCAACCATTCTTCAAATTTTCAATATATAACAATTTATAAATTTACATTTATATTAATAATTATAAGATATAACGGTTCATTTTTAACTAACACGGTATTTCTATATCATTTTGATATTAATATATTATAATTAATGTTACACAATATTAAAAAAAGTGTATTTACTTTAATTTTTTGAATTTTTTAAATGTTTTTTTTAAATTAAATTTTTTTAAATAAAAAATCTAAATTTGAAAATGTTTTTTTTTTTTTAATTTATAAATAAATTTAACACCTTTCAATACTCCTGACATTTAGATTATATAACTTTAATTACTAATATGTGATTTTAAATTTTTTTTCATATATTCAAAAAAAATTATTTCAAATTTTGAAACAGAAAAATATTTAAATTAGATCTAATATACTCATAATACACTTACATCATAACATATTGAAACACTTAGAATATTATAACTACACCTCATAAGATGAAAATGCTTTTAAAAGTCATCTAAAGAATAAAATGTATTAAATTAAAGGGTTTGCCACCTATGTGAGTCTATATAAGCTTTGATGATAAAAATCACTTTATTTTAGAGTGCCCTACTTACACCCACATTAGATTTGAGTTTCATAGTATTTGTTTCAATACAAATCTTTATATGCTCCTAACTTGCCAAAACTATAAACTATAGTAAACTTGAAAAACTTCTTAACAAACATTTTAAACACTCGACCAAAATTTGCATTTTAAAAAAAAAAACAAAATTTTAAAGTTTAAAATAAGCCAAAATATCAATAAACCAAAATTAATAAACAAATATTATCCTTCTTAAACTCTAAATAAAATAAAAATTAAAAACTCTTCTTCTCCATCTGAGCTGTCATTATAGTCTTCTTACCCTTCTTCTCCATCTGAGCTGTCATTATAGTCTTCTTATTCGATTGAGCTGCAATCGTCGTCTTCTTCGACTGAGCTGATACTGTCACTGTCACAATAATTATCCAAGGCATGACCATAATAATCTTCGTCGTCATCTGTGTTATCTTGCTCCATTTGAATGTCACTGTAGAATTTATTGGACCATATGCAAATCCTCCCTAAAAATGTTCGTGTGAAAATTTCATGAGTTGTTTCATTGTATGCAAATGAAAATGGGAGCGGAGATCTGAGTGCCGACTTTCTAACATCAGAACAATTTGAATGATCCGCAGTAATCTTTGCCATGCATTCTCCTGTCAAAATGCTGCTAACGATGACAGTAAACAAACATAGCCCACCTGTCCCATCTTGCATATTTTCTTTGTCACGGCAAATAGATATAACAATATCCTCTGCACTTGGAATGTGGAAATCTAACAAAAGTTTCGGATCACATATAAGCTGGTCTTGAAATGTGACCACAATCTCACCTTGTAAATTAAAAACATGAAGGCCTGTCACGCCTCTCCTTTCGGTGTGGCAAATGAACAAATTTCTTTTGCACAAATAATAAGGTTTACCCACAATCTCAGGAACGGTTTTTACTACTATGGAAATTTGAGCAGATATATCCAGGATCTGCATACCCAATTCCGATTGTTTCAAGAGAATTCTATCAGTGCCACAGAGTTGTACCTGGTCAATATAATGTTGAGGATATACAGGAATGGAAATTCGCTTGCGTAGTTGTCCAGTGTGTTTGGAATAAGTGCTCAATAAAATTTCTTCTCTTGCTAAGTCTTCGCTGTACATCATCACAAACATATCAGTGTTTCCTGGACTCCAAATCTGAAATCTGAACGAAATGAATCATCACCTTCTCTGGGTATAGTAAATAAAAGGGTGTACTTTTTCAATTCAAAAGCCTTGAATAATCTCTCTTTACTATTGTAAACCACGCCTCTGCAATTTGGAATATCAAAATCCCAATTGCCAATCATGTCGCCGTCTTGTGGACAAATAGTTGTGCGTTCTGTATAAAGCCCTGCTTTTAGCGGTTCAATTTGGAGGCTAACAATCCTTGTAAATCCATCTATCCATTCCTTAGCAACAACTATCAATGAGTTATTATTGCTATTATAACAAGCAAAATGGATTTGCCTCTACATATCGATGTTGATCCTCTTAAACCCATCTTTATATCTGAGACACGAGAATTCTCCATCCCGGCTGAAAGGAGAAAGAAGGCTTGACTGATGAATAACAAATATTATGGAACCGGCTATGACGAAGTCGAGACCAGAATCGTATATCATCGCAGGTTCATACACATGTAAATGATAATCCCGAAAAATATTTGGGACCTTCCTGCTCATATAATTACCTGTGTGGCTGCATATTTCTCGCGAGCGTAGGATGTTCAAGTAATTAATGGAAGTAGTAGTCCTCTCTTCCTCTTCCTTAGCCGGATCGTGCAAAAGTTTCAGGGCAACCCCCAATGGGATGAGTTCTATAGATGGCCTCTCATCTTCAGCTTCTGCATACTTTGCCTTCTTTTGTATGTGATCTGCCATGGCTTGTAACTACGAGAAGGCCAAAAATCGCTGCGGGAAGGCCAGAAATCCTGAAAGAGTTTGCTTCGAATAACCACACCACAGGAAGGGAACTCACCAAGACCACGTTTGAGCCAGACGACGGAAGAAGAGCTAGCCAGCCCTCAGCCCTCAGCCTTCGCAAGGCTGCTGGAGAGCTTCCTGAAAGCCTGTCGAAAGAAACCCAATCTGCGGAGGACCTACCCTTGAAGAAGTGTCTCTATATGATACGAGGGAACTACAAAGAACAAAGAGAGGATCGGTGCTTTACTATATGAAGAAGTGTCTTCTTGAAAAGATGCCTGCAATGATCGGAACTACAAAGAGAGGATCGGTGCTTTATTTGTGCGCTTCGCGATCAGATCTACACAGTAGACTTTCAAATCTACTCAGGGCTTTCAAAGAGGTGTAGATGGAGCCAGAATAAGTAAGAGACTGCATATCTACTCATGAGTAGAGCTTCAAAGAAGTGTAAATAGAGCTACGATAACTAAGAGACTGAAGATCTATTCATGAGTAAAGCTTCAAAGAGGTGTCGATCAAGCTAGAGTAACTGAGACCACTGAAACTGCAACAAGTTGATCCACTCATGAACACGTCTTCTTCTGAGACAATGAAAATGAAGTAAACTGCCTCAACTCTCAGTTATCACTGGTCAATTTACATAATTTTTATAAATATTATGTAATATTATTTACATAATTGTTTATTTTGAATCTTGCAATTTAGGAAGAGGACCATTTTTCATCGGCCACAAATTGTATTAGCAAAGTTATCCACAAGTGAAATGTTACAAACAAGTTATCTCTTACTTATTTTTAGGTGGATAGACATTTTTATTTGAGATTTGGGGTGGACTAAGACCTGTGCTTTTTCATATACGTACGAGGATGAGACAAGTGTACGGTCAAAATTGATTCTATGGCAGTTGTTCAAAATTCAAAATAAAATATTATAAAAAAAAATAATATAAAAAATAGCTAATGAATGGATGAATGGAAAACTTGTAGCCACCCATGGATAACTCATAGTTGATGAATGGATAACCAATGGATAACTAGAAGAATTTGAGATAAAAAGAAAAATAATACAAAAAATAACTCATAGTTGATATATGGATAACAGAAAGAATGTCTGTGATAACATGGATCTAGGCATGGATAACTCAAAGTTGAACCACTCTAACTAAAATATTTCCAAAATAACTTAGTTGAAATAAAAAAATATTTCCAAGATGTCTTCCATTCCATAACTATATGTCAACCATTTGATATCTATGAACATAATGGAGCCACAAACTATGTGGGTGTGCTAGTTCATGCTTAATTGTACCTCTTGTCTATGCATCAACAAACTCTTATCACAATCCTTCTTCTAATTAAACACTGATTTGCTCTATGCATCACCTATGAGTTATCACTACATTAGCTATTAATGATTTTTTATATTCTTTCCTTTTCATTAGTTATTAATTTTTTTCATGGCCTATTTAGGAAAAAAACGTATTTGTCATCTACCCTAAATTCTAAATATAAACACATATGAGTATACAAATATAATAAATACCTATATAATATAAATGTTCTATTGGCTTACTTTTATGATGACAAATTATAATAATATAATATTTAAAAAAATATTTTTTAAATAAATATATATTTTTTTAAATAGAATAAGTTAAAAAGTTGATAAATTTTACAATCTCTTTTCAAAGAATATGAACTTTAAATTATATGCTAACTTTAAGCATGAATTTTTTTCCGTGAGAGTATTAGTTTATTTAAATAAATGAATGGATCATATTGAAAGTTTGAATCACCATAAAGATTGAGATTGTCCACATTTTAAGTCCCTCAATTTTTCAAATTAAATGTTCAAAACATTTTTATTTTATTTTTTTTTATAGTGGAGAAAATATTATCATGTACTCTATTATAGACTAAATTAAATAGTAGATAAAATCAACCATGCAAGAGCTAATGAGGGTGTCTTTTGACTCATTAGATGTAATAAAAAACTAAAAAAAAAGCATCCCTCAACTTATATGGATATTTTGAGATATTTACATAATGAATCTTGCTTTGAGTAAAAAAGATGAAATCTAGGAAATTGAATCACTCATAACTATCTCAAGCTTAATCTTTTCTAATATGTATTTATTTTTTGGTAAATGATAAGGCATGTGTTTAAATTTATAAATCTATTATTTATCTAAGTGATCAAAGCTTGTAAATAGTACTCGAGCTTTTGAACGTCTTAATGATAACCTATAAAGGTTGGTGTATAAAAATTTTTTAATGCTTGAGAAACAAATAAAGTTGTGGAAAAAACATTAAATGTTTTTTTAGTTGAGTCACCACCCAAGAAAATTTTAAAAAAATGTTTAAAAATTACATATTTGGAATTTGCGAAAAATGCTATCCGAGTCTAAAATTCTGGAAAAAAAGTGGTTGTGTACCATAGCGTAACGAGGGATAAACCACAATCATATTGGGAAAATGGTGAGATTCCTAATTAGATATTGTATACCATATTACATACCACATGTTTGCTTAACCCAAGCTAGCTCTGAAGCAGACACATAGGAAGAGTGATGACACCCAGATATATGACAAGGCTTGGTCTTAGTGCTAAGAAATGCAAGCTCATTTCTTTTAAATTCAATTTTTTTTATTTCCCACCTATGTGGGTGCCATGAAAACCAAAACGTGTACAAGTTTTAGCTCTACAAAATGTGCACGTGTTTTATACAGCTAAAAAACATGTGTGTTTTGGTAAAAATCAAATTTACCTTAATGGTAAGGGGGAGGAGGGGGATTTAGGGAGAGAAAGAGATAGACGTCATGGTTGGGGGGCTAAGGGTTTAGGGAGGATTAGGATAGCTAATGGGAAGAGGGGGTATAGGGTGGGGTTAGATAGAGATGGGAGGGCCGGTAAGTGGTAGTTGGTAGTTGGAGGG
>LPNX010495651.1:78447-89072 GCA_001517045.1 Pseudotsuga menziesii | reverse complement strand
ACCGGTAGCTAATGAATGGATAACTTGTAGCAATGCATGGATAAATCATAGCCAATGAATGGATAACCAAGAGTTCATGGCTGATAACTAGAAGAATGTGAGATAAAAGGAAAAAAAGATAAAAAAGAACTGATAGTTAATAAAAGGATAATAAAAAAAATTCATGTGATAACATGTAGCTGGGCATGGATAACTCACACTTGAACCCATTTAACTAGAAACCATTTAATCATTATCGACCTGATCCAACCACAAATTATGTGGATGTGCTAGTCTATTTTAAGCCTTTGTTTGAGTTTATCCAAAAGCATAATATTATAAAAGTATCCTTATTTCAAAATAAAACCTTAGAATGGGTTTTATCTAATATGTTTTATCTTTATACCTTTGGTAAATTTTGGCAAACAGGTTGTTAGTTAAAAAACGATTTTATGTTATATTCTCATCCATTTCCATGTTGAATTTCTCCACCAACCGTCATACCAACTACCACTCTCAGAGCACTAACAATTGAGTAACCACCTTCATATATGAAGGCTAGAGATTGTATATTTTTTTATCCACGTGGGATATAAGCTTTGAATGCAATATACACCTGGGTTGGAGTATATGCTTTCAAAATCAAAGGTTAAATATTATACACAAAGGGAAAAACCGTCAAAGTCCCAACAAATTATCTATGGTTCAGTCTAGAGATTTTTGAAATCTGAATTGATGGGAGGCATTTGATTCTATACAGCAATGTCGAATGCTATTTTTGAGGAATCTTGTTGATGAATGTTTAACACTAGCATATTAAGAACTATTAGGCAATAGTCGTGGAATTATTTTTAAGAGTAAACTTTTTACCCGACTATTTGTACCGATCAGACGACCTAGCTCGTGTGAGCTATCACATTACGCATTGATGGTCGTCCGATCGGTGCAAATGGTCGGGTAGAAAGTTTACCCCTTATTTTTAGCATTTCAAGATATGAATACAATAAATGTACAAGGCACTCGGTAAAATATGGTCATTCAATCTCTCCTCTAATACTTATTTTGATCATGAAAATTGATATCAAATCTCAAGGAAATATCATATGGAGTAATTTTAAACTAACAACTCCATTAGTCCTTGTAACCATCTCGATATTCAGTTTATTGTTTATATTTTATTTTAAAAACTTGTGATAATTTAAGGGTTTTTTTTTAAATTTGATTTATTTTTAAATGTAGGGGTTTTAGTCATGAGGCTGAAAGTTTGTCAAGGGATCGAGAGTTGTATTTTGGAGATCTGAGACATTTTTTGTAATTGCTATTGGATACATGTAATCTAATATGATTTTTTTTATATGTTATGAGCTTGTTTTAAACTATATTTAAATCTGACGCTATGCAGTCTTGTTTAGACAGCTCTTCATAAAAAATCCTTTATGATAATACTTTTATTATGAATGCTCATGCTTAGGCTTAGTGTCATATTGCATGTTTGGAATGTCTTTCTAATATTTATGTTGAAACATGGAGAATTGTTTGTTCTCTATTTTAGCAATCGGATTTGAACCTGAACCATCATTGATGTATTTCTTGCTTTAGCCCAGTTATTGAAACTCATTTACATAATCTAATATTTTTAGTGTTATTATGCCTGCTCAATTTGTAAACCATCTCTTGACCCCTTGCAAAACCTACTTTAACATCCCAATCAAATCAATCAACATGTTTTCCTGAGCATTAAGATGTGTTGGTCATGTTCTTGCAGAAGTCCTTGAGCAAATCCCAACGCTAACATCTTCTAGCATTTTTGGTGAGGATCAAAGGAATGAAATAATCTTCCCTTGGGTTCTTACATTGAGTAGATCCTCTTCTTGAAGGTGAAGATGAATTGGACACTAGTTTGACTGCACAATATTTCACTGGGCGACTCCACGCTTAGAAGGTTCCACTAGAGGAAGGATCCTTGCTGACAAAAAATAAATGAAGATTCATCCAAATGGACCAACTTGTTAGTTTCCTCCATGAAATTTTGTTCTTATTCATCAAACCTTTCATGTCTTTCCCATTGCATCTCAAAATAATCATTATTTGTTTTGTTTACTCAGATTATCATAAACCTTCATTTATATATCTGTCCTTGAAAGAAAAAGACTTCTCTCCTCTTATGAAGCTGATTTTGATATGATACTTTCACCACATCCTATTGAGAAGAACGATGTCTGCATTTAGATTTATCTTGCAAATGATCGATCTATTGATGGTATTCTACTTACTACCTCCTAAAATTATTGTTCATTATTGCAACCAGTTCACCCCAGTTCAATCCACGATTAGGCAACATTATGAACCATTGAAGTTGTCTTTGTTCCTTCATGGATTTCCTCCAAATTTTCTTGATTAGCTTTCTAAGTTTACTGGAGAAAACCATGTGATAGCGGAAAAACAGATGGAGGCCTTTCAATTCTTCACCGATAACCTTGAAAATGTCCATGAAAATGTGTTTATGAGGACCTTTTTCCAGTCTTTACATGGAGATGTTGGGTTCTGGTTTTGAAATTCCAAGGTTGATTTAATAGAATCATGGGGAGATTTACATAATGTCTTCTTGAGGTATTGAGGTGTGAATAAGTCTTATGATCAATTTCTTTCTAATTTCTATGTTTTGAAAAGGGAGAAGGATGATACTGTTACTAAATTCAATTGGAGATTTTTAAGCTCTTATCTCAACATGCCCAAGAAAATCAGATCTTCAGAAAAATTGGCCATGTTATATTATGCATTAGTTCATCAACATCCTAATTTAGTCCTCCATCTAAGAGAGAGGAAGTAATCTTCCTTATAGCATATGTTTTCAGACGTCAAAGAGGTTGAAGACAATATATGGGCTTGTGGCAAGCTTCATGATCAGATCTTGGATAAGGGAACATATATGGATGCAAAGGAATCTAAGGAAGGATATGGACAAGACAAACCTGATCTGGGTTTTCATTTGCGTCACTATGCAAATGCATATCTTTTAGATTTTATTTCTTCCATATATTTTTCTATTCTTAAAATTGATGATTGTCAAGAGAAAGAATTTGCAAAGGATGATGATATTTTTTTCTCAGAAAATATTGTTGCTCCTAAGTGTCTTACTGTTTATCTTGGAAATTAGCATCCCTTATTTGTTCATAATGGTCTTCAAGATTACATGTTCATGAATTTTGGTGAAGATTTTTCACTATAGGAAGAAATCCAACATAATTTCAAGAAAATAATGAGTTTATGACAAATTTCTGTGAATCTGAAATTGAAGAGACAAATTTTCAAGAAGTATATTTCATTGTGCATGATATTCCATCTTACAAAATTAATCAAATTGTGTTGCAGCCTCTTGATTTTCATAATTAATATGTTGTTTCGAATGTTGCAAATAAGTTTTCAGTTCAAGAAGGTCATTATCCATTGCAAGGGTATTTTTCTTTTCCCGAAGGATATGAAACAAATGGTATGTATGAATTGCGTTAAGGTTATATTTTCCTAAGAAAAAGAGAATTCTTATAGTGGAAAACATCTTTACTGGATCAATATATTTTTGTTCTTGATTTTGAAAATCTAATAGCAGTTGTGTTGGAGTCTTATTTTTTGAATTTTTTGAAGTTTTCAGACTTCATCATACCATCAGCACTTGAATCTAAGAATTATTTTCCAAAGTATTTTTTGTAGTTGTTATGTCTCTGATATCATTTATTGGCCGGTTTTAGAGATGAGGATTGGTCTATCGCAAAGTTACTTGAATGGTTGCTATGGAAGTTTTCTTACACCTAAGTAAATATGTGAACAAATTAGAGTAGGTAGTGTAGATAAATAAGCTTGATGATTCAATCATTTCCTTCAGTTTGCAGTGTGAGGTTTTCTTCCAGTGTTAGGGTTATTAATTAATCCTCCCTTAATCACCATAGTCTATTTTTATTTTCCTAGCTTAGGAGGCCATTGTCACTTCACTAGTGCCATGGGGGACTCACCTGGAAGCCACCTTCCACTCAATGTGCTAGTCTACATGAGTTTAGGAGCTCCAAGGACCAATCCTTATAATTTATGAACCCACTCTAGGTACCACCATCATTCTCCAGCAATTGACCCTAGTCAATTCTCAGTTATGTTTAGTTATGCTATGATTCCCATCAGTTAGATCACTCTTAGTCATCCTAGCGCCAATTTTCAGGATATGAGGAAAGTAGGGAGCTTTTAATCACCTAGCTCAACCAGTTAATTGGTTGTGAACTGATTCCGTGAACCAGTGTTGCATTAGTGAGCTCTAGTGGCGATTTTCCCACATCAAGTTAGCTCCAGAGTCAACCTAGTTTGGTAGATTTGAATCCTATCTTAGGCATTTGAATTCTCCTATTTGTAACACTATTGTATTGCATATAATATACTAATTAATGGATACAACGATATTCTTCCAATTTTGTCTACACGTGTGTGCAATTTTTCCATGAGTAATTGACCAGTCTCTAATAAATTATTTTCTCTCTTCTGCAACCTCCTTTTCTCATTGAATTCATGCGTACCTGAATATCCTATGCTTCATTAAATTTAAGATGGTATCAAAGCAGGTATTCAGTCCAGCTTCAAACCTCAGAAACTTCCATTGATGCACCGAAAGAAATTGGGGTGCACATAATTCCTAGTATTCTTTCCTCGATCCCTCTGGATTATGTCCAAAGAAGTCTATCCAGGTGTGATTCACCCAAATAAAGTGCACACGTCGAAGTGGAGAGTGTTTGAATTGGTTTTATTGCGAATTGGCAGTGTTTTTGCAAGTACATTCAAATATTTTATGAAGAAATAGTTTTTCTTGAAGCTAAAAGATTGGGAATTTAACAGCTTTGACTCCCAGAACCTCATACCCTTTAATTATCTTGATTGGATGGATGATATGCAGATCGCCTTGCAAAAAAAGGGTCTTTACAGGGTCACCATGGGCAAAGATATCAAACCCCAACAACATCTTGAAAATTTGAAGTATCTAAACAAGCTTGATGAAGCATTTGGATTCATGTGCATCCACATATCTAGAGAGTTACTCTTTCACCTTCAAGGATTGAGAACACCAAAATAAGTATGTGAGAAGCTTGAATCTTGTTTTGGTAAGAAGGATGAGTTGAGGGGGCATATTATGGAGAATGATTTGATAACACTATAGCCTAGAAACTTTGAAACTATACAACATTTTTTCTCAAAATTCAAGTCATTGGTCATGCAATGCAAGCAGTGCAGGATTGACAAGAAGGATGAGCAATTGGTGCTCTCTATTCTAAGAAAACTTGGCCCAGAATTCTCATTGTTTGTATCTACCTTTCACTCTAGAAGACTAACTACTCATAATTGGAAAATTGCATCCCTTGATGCCTTCAGAAAGTCTTTAATGCATGGACACGCGACAAGCTTATGCAGATGGTAGCTCACAAAGCCTTTCCAAATAAATCTCTCTTGGCTGGTGAGACAAAGAATACGCAAGCAAGGAGGAAGCAGAAAGGAAAAGAAAAAATGAACACTGAATTCGAACCTAAGTAAGAGTTTGATCCAACAGATTAATCCTCGGGCTCTAAGGATGACAAAGATCATAGGTTTGACAAAGGAAAGTGCCCCTACTATAAGAAAGGAAGCCATACAGATAAATATTGTATGAATAAGACCATATATCGGATGTCAAAAATTGTTGAGCAACATAATGTTTTCCTCCCTGAAGACGCAAGGAAGTATGAATATAGAGACAAGACTAAATATCATGATGAGAGATTCCATGCACTGAAGGTTGGTTTTTAAAAATCACACTCCTTCCTCATTGATTCAGGAGCCTCCAATCACATGGTTTCATACAAAGAATCGGTATCTTCATTACAACTTACTAATGGTCCAAGTACTCACATGGGATATGACACTCAAAACCAAGTTGAAGGAAAGGGTTCAATCAAATTAGAGCATGGAGTGTTCAAGAATGTACTCTATGTGTTGTCCTTAGCAGCAAATTTGTTGTCTATAGGGCCAGATGACTCATACAGGATCACCAAAGCGAGTTGTATTTCGTCCTGACTCAATGGAAATCTCATATATCTCAACTGGGAAGATTCTAGGGAAAGGTGTTGCAAACCATGCCTCCAAGGCATATGATTTCTCACACTTTATTCCATACTAAGATCCAGTGCAATATTAGTTACCATTTGAAAGGGAAGGTAAAACCATTATACCTAAACCTTTTTCATATGATAATGTTTCATATTTAGAATCCAAAGTAGAGGACCAAGTTGAATTAGTTTATGGAATTGAAGATGAAATTCAATCGGATCCAGATACAAATTGAGTCCCTACTCCCAATCCTATGCCTAAATGGTCTCAAAAGGTTATTGAGGTAGCTGGAAACATGACTGGAGAGTCATCTGACATGAGGAAAACAATATCTCAGTTTCAAAAAGAAAGCCTTGCGTTATGTCAAGCAAATTCACTTATTACAAAGAGGTGCTACAAACTCCTAAAGAGATGCTATATGATGGTAAGGTCTAATCAACAGTTATGCTCACTAAAGAAAAAATTGGATCATGGCACTCTTCCTCCAGAAAGAAGATACAAATGAAACATTTATTTTCCTATATGTCATCGAATTGAAAGAAGATGGATAGGTTCACATGCATAGTATCAGGAAACTAGTGCACAAAATAACCATCACACTACATTACTGCTCCACGGAGATGCAAGTTGCATAAATATTTTCCCAAGTTTTTACTCAAGAATAATTTTTTTCTCTTAGTGTGAAATCATGATCCTGGTTTTTCCTGCATATTCTAAGGGGGGGGGTCCCATGAGGTTTTCCCCATTTCCTCGTATTGTTAAGTATTTCTTTTTGCATTTAGATTGTATGGGTGACCTTTGGTATTAGTTTCCAGGGCCCAGGTTGTCTAAGTTAAGATTAAGGGGGGGGGGGGTGTTATGATTATTAATAAATCCCCCATTAACCACCATTTGTTATTTGTCTTTTCCTAGATTAGGAGGTCATTTCCACTTCACTAGTGTCATGGGGGAATCACCTGGAGGCCACCTACCACTCAATGCACTAGTCTACATGAGTTTAGGAGCTCTAGGGACCAATCCCTATAATTTAGAAAACCACTATGTGTGTCACCCGTAGTCTCTAGTAATTGACCCTAGTCGGTGTTCAATTATGTCCAGTTATGCTATGATTCCCATCAATGAGATCACTCTCAGTCATCCTAGCGCCACTTTGCATGTTTTGAGGAAATTAGGGTGCCTTTAATCACCTAACTTAGTCAGTTAACTAGTTGTGAACCGATTCAGTGATTCAGAGTTGCATTAGTGAGATCTAGTGGTGATTTTCCCACACCGAGTTAGCTTCAGATTCAATCCAAGCTGGTAGATTCGAATCCTATCTTAGGCATTTGAAATATCCTATTTGTAACATTGTTGTATTGCATACAATATACTGATTAATGAATGTAATGATATTCTTCTAATTTCGTCTCCATGTGTGTGCAACTTTTCAATGAGTAATTGATCAGTCTCTACTAAATTCTTCTTTCTCTTATGCAACCTTATTTTCTCATTGAATTCATGCAGGCATGAAGATCCCATGCTTCATTAAATTTAACATTCAACAAGTATGGTTTGCAGTGAGTAGTTTCAATTCATAGTGTGCTTTAAGTTTGTTTTTAGCGGTTAGAAGAGAAGGGTTGTAGGGCCTGAAATGAGTTGGGAATGACATGAAAGACTCCATATCAATGGGGATATAACAGTGGCACTTCTTATTCTCAGGAGCAAATAAGTTGTGGTTTGCAGTGAATGACAAGTAGAGTTCTATGATAGGTTGTAGATGTCAGAGATAGTTCAAGAAAAGGAACTTGATATACATGTTCTTGAATCCTCGCAAAGAGGAATCCATCCCCAACCGAAGCCGGATGTTGGTACAAAAATATGCCCCATTAAAATTTTTAAATTCCATCAATGAGCATGCAAAGAGGTACCTTGACTTTCGCTGTCAGAATGTTCACTAGTATTTTCGTCAAAGCCCAAGTGTTTGTGTAGGCTTGGTTATTTCTACTTATGTCAAGTTATTAACTTGGTGAGTTGTATGATTATCCTCAAATACAGTTAACCTTTTGTTAATCTTACGCCAACTTCACTAACTTATCTTATTTTGCGTCAAAAATTGTTATAGTCCCCGTCATTTCACATCTTTAAGCTAGTTTACCCTACAAAATGTTATGCTTTGATTATATTTTAAAATGGTATTGTCTTTCATTGTCCAAGTGATATTTTTAGTTCATACATAAAAACCAAGTACTATTTGTTTGTTACCTAAAACCACATATTTGAACAAAAATATAAATAAATATAAAGTATATTATTTTTAAATTATTTTCATATGATTTTAAAATATTTTTTTATGTTTATTGATTTTAAGGCTCTGGTTTAAAACATTGAGTTCATCCAAAATTATAATCTTATAAAGGTATCTTTATTTCAAAATAAAACCTTGGAATGGGTTTTGTCTTACCTGTTTTGTCTTTAAAATAATTTTTTTTGTTTATTTATTTTAAGGCTCTCGTTTAAAAACATTAAGTTCATCCAAAATTCTAATCTTATAAAAGTATCCTTATTTCAAAATAAAACCTTGGTATGGGTTTTGTCTTACGTGTTTTGTCTTTATACATATCGCAAAATTATAATCTTATAAAAGTATCTTTATTTCAAAATAAAACCTTGGAATGGGTTTTGTCAGCGGTGACTATTTACCTGACCATTTGCACCGATCGGACGACCTGGCTTGTGTGAGCGGTCACATCTGACGTTGCCGATCGTACGATCAAATAGTCAAGTAAATAGGATATTTCGTTTTGTCTTACATGTTTTATATTTATACATATGGTAAAATTTGGCAAAAGATTATTAAAAAATATAAATAAAACATTGAATTCATCCAAAATTCTAATCGTATAAAGTATCCTTATTTCAAAATAAATCCTTGGAATGGGTTGTGTCTTATGTGTTTTGTCTTTATACATGACATAAAATTGGGCAAAAAGATCACTAAAAAAAATGTATTTAGTAAAAAGATTATAAAAAAAAAATCATTTCATTTGGGCTAAAATTAAAAAGTTTTTAAATTAGATAAAAAGTTTATTAAAAAAAAGTACTTGGACAAAAAGATCTGTGTTTCCTATGTTGTCGATATTGTTTTTTTTGGTAAGGTGTCCATATGATCTTGATAAGCAACTACGACTTCTTAAATATTTCTGCTCTACCATGAATATGACGGTCAACACTGACAAAACAAAAGTTATGATTATCAAATCCAAGAAGGACACTTACGCTAATTTTGGGTATGACAATAGAAACCTAAAGGAAGTGTCTTCTTACAAATACCTAGGAATTGATATTCATCACAAGCTCAACTGGCACTATAGCATTGAGAAAAAAATTAATGGAGGGTGGAAAGGTTACTTTGGTCTTGAAAATAATTGTAAAGCAGAAAACCTTGTGATGTGGGATAAAAAGAAGTTCCTCTTTGAAACTTTAGTCACTCCCATTATCTTGTATGGATGTGAGGTTAGGGTTGCAGCATCTCTAGAGAATCTTGGAGAAAGATTGAGCAAATCCAGAAGCATTTTATAACGTATAAACTCAAAATTAAAAGCAATACACCATATCATATTCTCCTTATAGAAGTAGGTCTTTCCCCTATTGAGAGCCTAGCTATGACTAGGCTTCTGTTGTACAAGCACAAAATCAATAACATGGGAGACCATAGACTTCCTAAGCTATCTTTTAATTCCAGCCGAAACCACCTAAGGCTCACTCGAGGTTGGTATAAAGATATCAGGGCTTGGTTAAACCATTGGGAGATCGACAAAAATATTGCAATGCAAAATATTAATAACATTAAAAATATTGTGACTTCTAAGTTTAAAGATAAATTGTGGTGTGAGAAAGATTTGGAGGTTAAAAGAAAACTAAGATATTATGAGGTCATCAATCCTACTCTAGAAGATCAAAAGTATCTCTCTGTTTTAACTAGTTCAAAAAAAAAACCAATATAGCCAAGATAAGAACGAACTCTGACGAGCTCCATAGTGAAACAGGTCATTGGACATTTCCTAAAACACCATGGGTGGAAAGGATTTGCCATCTCTGTGAGAATGGAACATTGAAGATGAAAGTTACTTCCTCTTAGAGTGCCCTGCGTACACCCACATTAGATTTCAGTTTCCTAATCTTTGTTGCAACACCGACCTTCCTAGCCTTTTAACTTGTCAAAATTATAGTGAGTTCGAGACGCTTCTCACCAATCTCTTTGAGCATATGAATACAATTTTAAAACAAACTAATTGAATTGGTTTCTTTAGGTCCGATAAACCAAATTTTGGTCATCGTCGTCGCCATCACCCTCCTCCTCCTCCTCCTCCTCCTCCTCCTCCTCATCATCATCATCATTGTCGTCGTTTTTGGGTAACTTTGGCAAAAAGATCATTAAAAACAAATATGTGAACAAAAAGAATCATAGAAAACAAGAGCCACGAGGTGGCAATGTCTTGCGGTATTCGAAATTAAATTTATAATTTATAATTTGAAGACGAGTAATGACCAAG
>LPNX010495651.1:45199-77616 GCA_001517045.1 Pseudotsuga menziesii | reverse complement strand
AATGACTAAATCCAACTAAGTTTTATAAAATATCAAGCAACTAATAATGTTAAAATTTGGAAATCTTGAAAATAAAGTTATTATTATTATTTCTCTATATCAATTACCCATTTTGAATGCGTTTCAAATTAAAGTTGAATAGTGCTTTTACAATATATACAAATAAAGCTTAATATTTAATTCCATTGTAAATACATAGTGTTAAAAGATATTAAATATTTTTAAGTATTCTATTTATTTATCTTTTCAATACAAAATTAAAACATTACATACATTTAAAGTAAAAAATTAAATAAACCATATTAATATGCACATTATATATATATATATATATATATATAAAATTCATTTTGTAAAATTTAAATGGACACTTCTAACAAAATTCCATAAAAGATTCATATTAAAATTATAAAATATAATTCATCATGTAACTTTAAATGACCAAATCCAACAACATTCCATAAAAGATCCATTTTTGCATGGTAATTTCATTTTCCCTTTATCATTTTTAGGTTTTTTAAGGTATGTTTGATAAACATGACTTGCCTTGGTTGATGTTTTGTTGAAAGTTTTGTTTCCCTATTTTGGATTTTTTTATAGGTTTTTTCTTTGTAGTTTTATTTCTTTTTGTAGTCTTATTTTTATCAATATTTTAAAATTTATTTTATTTAATTTATATCACATATATCAAAATCTAATTTTCCTTCATTACTTTATGAAATCATTTTATAACAGGGTAGGAAACCTCTTACTGGAGACACAAATCCCACTATTAAGCACCAACTTATCAAATGACACTTCTACCTTCGTAATTTTATGGTTCAGCCACGCCGAGCTCTTGAACAATCTGCAACTCACGCGGCCAGCTTGCCTACATGGCGGTTTTGGCTGCCAAGCATTATGGACCCCCCCTGGACCTTGACCCAGAGGACTTCGATGGGCAATTTCAAAGGATCGTGGCTTCCTCTACCCCTCTGTCGTCTAGTGTGTCAGCCTCTTCTCATTTTGTCAAGATATCTAAAGTTCCAAGTGTTAAGCTCTCCTCTACGACTTCAAAAAGGAAGGTTGTTACCCTATCAGAAAAAGGGTTGATTGGATTTTTCACAGGACTGTGGCCCTCCCCCAGATCTGTGGAAGTATGGCTCAATAAAAAATGGAGAGCGCTCATCCAAGGGGAAGTGCAACAAATATTCTGCGACAAGGGTTACTTTGCTTTCATATTTGAAAAAAATGAGGATTGGGATCTTATCTTCAAAAATGAGCCATATTTTATGGGGTCGAGAGGGATGTATCTTAACAAATGGGACCTCTCCTTCGACCTTGAAAAAGATATCCCTAAGGCAGTGCCGGTATGGGTGAAGCTACCTCATCTGCTACTACATTGCTAGAATGATGAAGACTTCCGCGCAATAGGCACTACCCTAGGGAAATACATAGACAAATCAAAACCAAAATCCCCCATGTTTTCATGCACAAGGATCTGTGTTGAAGTCAACCTATAGAAAGGGATTTCGAAAGCCATCAACTTGACAATAGATAGATGGAACCACTTGCAAACTGTGGACTATGATCAAATACCTTTCAAATGTAAGTATTTCCATGAATATGGGAATTTTTCCAAGTCTTACCCAAAAAATCAAGAAAAATCAAACTCTTAGGAAGGATGGAATGTAGCCAGTAAAAGAAAGGGAGCAAGAGTATCCCCAACTCAATCTCAAGCCACTGCGGCAAAGAATGCAGTCAAAAATAAGTTTCAAGCGCTAGCTGATGAGGAGAAAGAAGAAGGGGAATTCGTGGTGGAGGAAGAGATTAACACCTTGCAAGAGGTTGAAGCCCCAAATGTTTCGCCTTCGATCACGGCATGGAAGAGCAGCTGGCTCAAATCCCTCTGGTCCAAACTCATACAGAAGCAAGACCTGATTCCTTTGCTAACAATGGAGGTACATGCACCTGGTCTAAGACAAGGGCAACATCAGAAGAAGTCTCAGAAACTTCCAATGAAGAACCAAAACTGTTATCTAAAAAAGGAAGAAGATCCAATAAAACCCTCAGAGAACAGGAAGCAGCAAGGGAAAGAGCAGCAGGAAAACAGTCCAACCTAGATTTTTTGGTAAGAAACCCACAGGCGAACAAATACCTCCTCACCCCTAAAGAAGAAAAGAAGGAAAAGTAGAGGGCGCTCCATCAACATAGGAAATAATGAAGCTGGTCTCTTGGAATTGTCAAGGACTGGGAGGAAATAAAAAATTAGAAGTTGTTAAAATAATCAAAACATTGGAATCCAACTCCATCCTCCTCATCCAAGAGACAAAAAAGACTGCAGAAGACTGTCTTTCATCAATAAAGAAAATATGTCCCAAAGGTGAGGGAAAAGCAGTCAATGTGACAGGGGCATCAGGAGGCATCCTCACATGGTGGGACAAGGGAAAATTCACAATGTGGTCAGCAATAGAAAATAAGAATTGGCTCTTTATGGAACTCGAAGACAAGGAAAGTAAAGAAACTATCTGGGTGGGGAACATTTATGGTGCTACCATTCAGGCACAAAAAGAATCTTTCTGGAATTCCTTAGAATACCAATGCTGGGAGAAAAAGCAATGTCCCTGTATAATTGCGGGAGACTTCAATGTTACTATATTAGCCAAAGAGCGCAGGGGAGGCACCAAAGTCAGAGATCCATTTGGAGAGAGGCTGGAGGACCTAATTTCTTATTGGGGTCTAGCAGATATCAAGCCAAAAAATGGTAAGTTTACTTGGAATAATAAAAGGATAGGACCGAGACACATTGCAGCCAGTCTTGATAGGGTGCTGGTTAGTCCTCACCTTTTAAAGAATCTGGCTATCCCAGAATCAAAGCTACTCTTCTCAACTGTTTCGAATCATAAACCAATATGATTCTTTCTATCTCCTGTGGGGAATTTGGGACCTCTTCCTTTTCGATTTAATCACCTCTGGATGGAATCGGAAGGTGTCTCCGACATCATCTATAATGCATGGAGTTGTTTTATACCGGGATCCCCGGATTACATTTGGGAGAAAAAGTTAAAGCGTGTCAAATATGCTCTCAAGAAATGGGAAACGAAGCACTATCAGGAGCCAAAGATTAGAAAGCTAGAGCTAATCAAGCAGATGGAAACATTGAACGGACACATGGAGCAAATTGAAGTTACTTAGGAGTTAATTATACAGGAAATAGATCTTGAAAAATATTTGCAGACCACTCTCAGTCAGGAGGAGGAAAGTTCAAGGTTGTAGTCTAGGAATATATGGCTAATCAGCGGAGACCAGAATAAAAAAATTCTTTCAAAATCAGTGCAAGGAAAGGCAACGTAGGAACACCATAAGGGAGCTCAAAAAGGATGACGAAACTTCTACCACATACTAGGTCGAGATCATTAATGAGGTAAGGGATTTTTTTGAAAATTTGTATAATAATGAAGAGGAAGTCCTTCAAGAGGATATGGCGGAAATGGTCAAAGACATTCCCCATCTTGTCAAACCTGAAGACATCGAAGCCCTAGAAGCTCCCATTTCTGAAGAAGAGATTAAGAAGGCCATTTGGTCCCTCCATTAGGACAAAATCCCCTAGGCCTAATGGATTCCCTATTCGGTTTTATAGAATGTGTTGGAACTTCATTAAAAAAGACATGATTCATCTCATTTCTTGGATGTCCAAAGGAAGGATGGGAGGCACAACAAACTCTACCTTCTTGGCCTTAATCTCCAAGGAGCCTAATCCTACCTCTATTAAACGTTTCAGACCTATTTCTCTATGTAATTCCTCTTACAAAATTTTCTCCAAATCCCTATCTCTCAGGCTGAAAACTATTATCCCCTCCCTAATCTCTCCAAATCAGGGAGGTTTCATAGCTGGCTGCCACATAAGTGATAACATTCTTCGAGTCCAAGAAGCAATACATTCTAGTAATAAAAATAGGGAATCCGAAATGGCCATCAAACTTGATTTGGCCAACGCTTTTGATAGACTATGACATGATTTTATCTTTTTGGTTTTGGAAAATTTTGGGTTCCCTCCCATCTTTGTCAAACAAATTCAAGCCTGCATAAGCTCACCTTGGATAAATCCTCTAGTTAATGGAAGACCCTCTAATTTCTTCAAACCCAAAAGAGGGATAAGGCATGGCTACCCTCTATCCCAGTTTCTGTACAATTTAGTTGCAGGTTGTATGAGTAGAAGACTAAACAAGCAACTAGAGGAAGGAATGATTCCTGGTCTCTCCTTCAAAATAGGGATTTAACCCATCAACCATGTGCTCTTTGCAGATGATTTCATCTTGATGGGAAGGGCTTCCACTCAAATAGCTGGGATTTTCCAGCAGTCTCTCAATCTTTTCCTTCTTTCATTGGGCAGCAAGGAAAACCTGGATAAATGCCAAATCTATGGGTGTCACAACAATGTCAACACCCTCAGAGATATCTCCCAAATCCTCAACATTAAATTTAATCATGAATGGACGTAGTTCAACTACCTGGGAATACCAATCACTAAAATTTATTTCTCATCGGCCATGTGGAGACCTGTAATACAAAAAATAAAAAACAAGGTTCTCTCTCTTGGTGCACATTGGCTCAAAATTGCAAGGAAAGTCACTCTCATACAGTCAATTTTATCCGCTTACCCCATATACATCAGCTCAATGGTTCTAGCCCCAAAGATGATCACTAATAGCATAAGTATGGAAATAAGAAAATTCATCTGGCAGGGAGGCAAAACTCAATCTAAAAATTCCACCTTTTCAAATGGGATGTGGTTAAGACCCCAAAATTAAATGGGGGATTGGGCATTAGAGATCTGAAGCAGATGAATAAAGCGTTGGAAGTTAAGTTGGTTTGGAGAATGGTTTCTGGAAGCAGGGATTGGTGGAAAGTAGTTATCAGGAAAAAGTATATAAGAAAGCCACATTCCACAATTCTCTGTCATCCTTGGGATGGTCAAGGTACAACAATCAGCAGCTATGCAAATATTCTCTAACATTAATTCAATCTGAATTCTATTGGGTTCCAGGTAATGGTAAGAAGATCAAGGTTTAAAGTGATAGAATCCTTTGTAATCCCTCCATCTCTTATCTCCCTCACATGGAGGATCTCTCCAATTGGGAAAATGGTAATGGTTTCGTTACTCTTTATGATCTATCTAGCTGGGATAGGAAATGAAATTGGACTAGCTGGAAGTTGCTGCAACCCCTCAATCATCTGAAACAATTTGTCGATCTCTTGATTCCCTTCCTTCATGATATTGCCTCTATCGGTAAAATCTCGAAAGACTCCATTGGGTGGGGCAGCAATGGTACTTATACAGTTAAATAGGGATACAAACTGCTCCAAACAAATTTGGTAACCACCTCAGCAAATCTATGGAAGAAGGTTTGGAATCCAGACTATATTCTGAAAGTCAACTATTTTATATGGATGTTAATGCACAACAAAACTCCTAACGATAGACAATCTCACTAAAAGAGGTATAGAAGGCCCCTCCAGATGCGCCTTGTGTAAAGCATACTTGGAATCTTCCACGCACCTCTTTCTTCAATGCAAAGTCACTATAAAAATTTGGAGGGCTATCTTGCATAACATTTGTGCTTTTTTCAAACCTCCAGACTCCCTTGAGAAAATTTTAATAGTTTGGAATAGTCTATATCCAGGGAATCTTAGAAAAGAAAAAAAAACCATCCTAAGGCGGCTGTGGAATGTCATTCCTAAGAACATATTATGGTAGATTTGATTGGCAAGGAACAAATCAATATTCAAGGGAGAGAAGGTTAATATCAATCGGATTGCAGCAAATATTATTGGGATGACTGCTGAAAAATTAGCGACTAGAGGAATGGGATTTCCAGATGCAGAAGCTATCCCATTACAAGTATCCAAGTGGTGCAACATTTTCTTCTAGAGGAGTTCCCCTAAACGCCAAAAAATACAACAGTAGGTATCCATGGGAAATAAGAAAAAACTATGATGATCTCTCTCGATGGATTAAAGATCAGAACGCCTACTCTTTATTCTTTGATGGTGCCTCAAAAGAAAACCTAGGGAAGGAAGGTGCAGGGGGTCTTATTCTGAATCCAAGAGGACAAATAATCAATTCTTTCGCATGGGGACTGGGGAGTAAGACTAATAATGAGGCTGAGTGGCTGGCTCTTCTACAAGGGTTGGAGATGATTGATGCAAAATCCATCACTAGGCTAATAATCTTGGGGGATTCTCGCTAAGTGATCCTCAAAATGAGAATAGGCTATCCTACGGGATCCATTAAATGAAAAAGGATGCACAGCATGATCCACAAGCTCCATCTTCCTGAAAGCACATATTACTACCATATTTTAAGAGAAAACAACGCTAAATCAGATAAAATAGAAAACAAGGGGGCTTCTCTCTCACAAGGTTCAATAATTTTAAATGGGGAAGAGACAAGCAACAAACATATCCCCTAAGAACCAAATTTTTTTTTCTTGTAATAAGCTAGGACAGTGCACGGTTTACTCCTCAAAATATAAACAGACTGCCTTATCTCAATGATTCCATGGCAGGGCACGTAGCCTCCTCACAACACTACGTGGATGCAACAATCTGTATTTTTTTCTGCCTTTTATTAGCAGTCCCAACAGTTTACAGATGAACACGTGGGCTCTCAGCCTCACCCCATCGATCTCTGCATCCTTTTCAAGCAATCACCATGATTATAGGAATCACGTATCAGGTTCACTATCTTCCTGTGCGATTACTCTGAAATGGGGAAAATTTCTGTGTTGTAATCTTTCTAGAGAGGATAAGAATGTGCAGAATTTAAGCTTGAGTGGAAAGCACGATTGGAATGAGTGGGAATGGGGTTGTCATGGAAATGTAACAAATTTAAATGAGCAGCGTGAAAGACATAAGACAAGCAGCTATTTTTATTCAATGGGGAATGGCAATGAGCAAGGAAACTTGACATTGATATGGAGGACTAGCAGAGGAGCACGTGACCGTGGACAGCCAGAGGATAAAAATTCTTTGCTCTTTGACCATCAGGCTCAGGATAAACCAATGCAAGCAGCTTGGAGGATTAAGAAATACACTCTCATCTAGTTGATAAGATTGGAGTCTAAATTAAATTGGTTTGATCATGTTTTTTTGCAAAATCTTGAATAAGCTATTCATCAGAGTATACTCCACCAATGTCAATTTAAAGAACAACAACAACTCTAGCCGCCCTAGATGGCCTTACTTTTGGCTTTGTTTTGATTCATCTCTTCTGACTGAAAGTTCTCTCGAGCAAAATATGTTCTGAATAACTGTGCACAGCCTTTTTAATTCATCTTTTTTTAAGTTTCTGTTAAAAAAAAATCATTCTATAACAAAAAATAGTAATATATAAAACAATATAAATCTAAACTGATATCTCTTTTATAAAAAAATTATTTCTATAGTAATTTAATTTCATATAAAAGACTATTGAACCCATGAATTTATATATCATTTATGGTTTCCAATTTTATTTTTACTTTTTCAAATTAAAAGTTTATATATCATTTGTAATTTGCATTTTACTTATATAGGATAATTTCAACTTTTACCGATGAACTAAATTGCAGTACAAAAATATTGATTTCGTGAAGATTGAAAGCCAATCATTATTTAAAAAATTTAATGAAGAAAATAAAAAAGTCAATCATTATTTAAACAAGAATCACAAGGTGGTAATGTTCTGCAATATGTAAAAATATCATGGCGAGTTGGTGATTGAATTCTATCAAGCTGATCGATTTTTATGGTTGAAAAAGAAAAAAGGAAAAAAAAACTATTTTAGCTCTCATTAAGGTTGAATGTCGAGGCTATAATATTCATAGAAACGAATATTATTGCAATGACAAGCGTGCAGAAAAATAAACATAGATAGTTGGGCATATTAACATTTGCTTAGAGCCGTTCACACTATCTCTCCCAGACAATCTTGGTTCTTTACCTAATCTGAAAAATATGCATGTTTACAAATATTCAAAATCGGTATGGTAAAAAAATGCATGGTAAAAAAGATGCATAGAAAAATAAAGCATACATACTTCTCGGTCTAATAATCCATAGAAAAATAAAATATCTATGCAAAACTTGCAAACATATATACAAGGTCAAGTTTAGATCATTCCAAAGGTAAAAAGAAGGCCATTTCAAGATGGTGATATTTACACCATGTTGCAATACAAAGGCAAGACAAAGATGTTGCAGAAAATAAAAAGTAATTATATTTATTTCTACATCCATCTAAAATCATCTATTTCTATTATAAAAAAGCAATTGTTTTTAAATCATTTCTACTAGTTTTATCTAGTTCTATCACAAAGAAATAATTATGTTGATGAGTTGCAAAGAAAGTTTCGATATAACATTGTGGCAAATGTGAAATAGATATATTGCAGATATCTCCAAATACGAATACAGTTTTTGGGACAAATATTTTTTTTTTATGAAATCACATTCTCTAATGTCTATACAGAATTGAACTTTGAAGCCAACATATTATTTAACAAAAGCTTTACTTTACACAAAGGAATAGAGAATTCAATTCTAGAGCCAACTCACTAGCCAATGAAACTTTGACTTTATAGAAAGGAATTGTTTTATGAGCAAGGGTGCTGAATTGCATCTAGAAATTGCTACCTATTAGCTGGTCATTATGTTGATCTTCTTTTTATATTTTAAACCAGAAGGGAAATTAATGCATGCTACAAATTCCAAGAGTTAAAAAAAAGCTTTAGAATGAAAAAAAATACTCTGAAACAAAAAAAAAGTATTGAATGTTTCTAAAGACCAAACTTATGAGTTCATGCCTTTACTGAGCAATAAAAATATGTAGAGCACATGTTTTTTTTCTCTGCAGCCTTATTG
Organism: Pseudotsuga menziesii; assembly: GCA_001517045.1. Classification (NCBI taxonomy): domain Eukaryota; kingdom Viridiplantae; phylum Streptophyta; class Pinopsida; order Pinales; family Pinaceae; genus Pseudotsuga; species Pseudotsuga menziesii. The sequence continues at coordinate 68,733 of LPNX010495651.1, read as the reverse complement.
TCAAACCTAGTCTGAAATTTGTAAAAAAACTAACTTAAACATAAGATCAAATGAAGTGCTATGGAAAAATAAATATTAAACCATTTTCAAGAACAAGCTGTAAGATAGCGCCATTCATGACAACAAAATTTTTGTACAGAGCTTGCCTCTAGATTCTTAAATCGAACTCGGAGTTTTTTTAAGTGTACAATTGAAACAAGATGATTAGGAATGCAATTGGACAATATAAACTTATGATCTGTATTGTATAACCAGTTTCTCTATCATGCAATGCTGGTTCATGCTGGAATTTTTTCAAGGATCAAGGAAAATTAAAACAAACTAGTGTTATGTGTTGTGTAAATGTGCTCTTTTGAATGCAATATTAGCCCACTCTTCAAATTATCCAGCCATCAAATGGATTTACAAGTCTAAGCATGACATAGTGTGTACAAAGTTGCACTAATGGATTGAGATTTTTTCAAAGCTGAAAATTTCATTTCTTTTCTACTGGTGTAGTTGATGGTTTGCAATCATCCATATTGAAAGTTTTGGGCATCTTACAAGCATACTTCCAAGACATTAAATGCATTCACTTCCTTGGCATTTGAGACCATACCATACATTTAATGAATGCATGTGAGACCATATCTCTGCATTCAATTTTGATGTGTTGTATTTTCATCCCAAGGAAAACTCAACATGTAAATCTAAATACTTTAAACGTTTATGCATTTGAAGCTATAAAATAAATTATTGGGATTCATTGATAACGAATTTGGGTGTGTAGAAACGACTGAATATTTTTTTTTAGTGCAGACTTGCAATTATAAAATTGCAACCCTATAAATTTTGAGGAAAATTTGGGGAATTGCACTTATATGCACACCCATGTAAGAGAAGGATTTTTATTAAACGTATTCACTTGTGGAGGTGGGCAGTACATAGGAAAAAAGGGAATTCATTGTATATCGCATATTTGAGTACTTGTCGGAAAAGATCTAGGAGACTGCCATGCCTCATTCAAATAGTTTTTTGTTCCCACTAACTTAACTATTAGTCTGTCTAACATAATGAAAAAACACAATCAACCTGTTGATACTGGTTCCATCCTTGCTCAGATTCGACAGTATAGGCAACAACATTGATAACATCAAGAAAATGAAATTGACATGTTGCAAACAACATAGTATTCTTATGTGGATGTTTGTAGTACTACAGCTCTGTCACAATATGTTCATTAATATATTATGCGAGTGCAATGTTGAGTGCCAAAGGTGAGAGAAATTATATGGAGTTAGTGAGCCAACCATTGTAGGAAAATAGATTTTAGAGAGGCCAAGTCCCCATGGACTCGCCTAATATGCTACTCTATCCCTTTCTCAATGGAAAATTACAGTATAGGAGCAATTATATGGAGTTAGTGAGCCAGCCATTGGAGGTAATTAGATTTTAGAGAGGCTTAGTCCCCATGGACTTGCCTAATATGACACTATCCCTTTCTCAATGGAAAATTTCTGCAACCTTTTTTTATGAGCAAGGTTCCATTCTTAGCATTACTTTTGAACTCTTGAATGTGTTTATTATCAAGAGATGGAAAAAGTTAAAGGTTTAATGCAATGAAAACAAACATTTAACAATTTGGAAACTAAAAATGTATGGAGTATTGTGTAGCATTACAAAAAGATAACAATGCCAGAAGACAATATAATATACAAGATAGCAGTCGAAGCAGAGAAAATATCAGTATATGGATATGAGGTGTATTATGTCAAAAAGGCATATCCATGTTTAATAAATGGATTGATGCTACTGTGCTACATGTAAAGAAACTTGTGCTTAACAACGAACATTGTCTGTTGCAATCTTGAAACAACTTTTGTATGCGAATTATGCAAATTATAGAAAGAAACGCAAATCTAAACACAGGATGAGCTAGCAATGCGACTGTTAAAAAATGATGGAATTTGTTTTTTTGTATCCATAGCTGGGTCTACACATTTGACACATAACAAAGTGAGTCAACCATGCAAAAAACTGAACATTGCAGAGTACAGAGAAAATAAGTGCTGAAAAAAATGTGTCTGAATATTCAAAAACAATTTTTTTTTAGAAGCCAAACAATGTAGTTGTTTTAAAAACAAGTGTATGTGTTTGGGAAAGAACTTGTTTCAGTATTTGAATATTTTTTTTTTTGAGGAAACGAGCAATGTAATCGTTTAAAAAAATAAATGTCTATTTGTTGTGTGCCACAAAACATGATCTTATAGACTATTTTATAAACTCATAGTGTGATATGTATTTTTTTTTAAAGTGTGGTACAGCAGTAGAAACAAACCTATGATTTTGAATTGATTGTTAGGTTCTTGCAAGATCACTTATGTTGTTGTCCATTGCCAAGGTAAAAGTCCCTTCTTGCAAAAATCTTCACAGGTTGAATATGACAGAAGAAACATTTTGGCAATATTGTTCATATGAAACACCTGCAATTGCTGGTCAAATTTGTTTGAGCAGTGGACCTCGTAAACAACATCCTATCAGACCATCAGCTGTGTCCAAATTTCATTCAAGGTTGTGTTCATATCTAGTTTTTGTTTCCTACTTGCAAAATGTACAAAGTTGAAAATTTTGTATCATTGGCAAGTCGCAGGTGTTGCAGACCGCTCTAAATGGAGGAGCAAAGACATTTTTGGGCTGGAGAATTCCTTGTATCTGTAAATTTAATAGTTATATAACATAAGAGACAATAAAGAAGACATGTAGCTAGTTGTTCTATTGTTTAATGAGACAGAAACATAAAACATGTTTTTGTTTTCTAGTCTAGTTTTAAAAAGCAAAGGAAAAGTTTTTGTTTTCCTTATTGCATGAACAACTTCATGCAAGCAACGAGAAGCATAGAACAAAATCAAGTCTGAAGGAAAAACAAACCTGTCAAAACCCCAAATCTTCACAAAAATTAAAAAATTTGAGATAACATAAAGTGTTGAATCTGTGGTTTTACTAACAGCTAACGGTTAGCAAAAAAAGAAATAGTTAAATGATTAGTATTACATACTATCAAATTACGTTAACTAAACAGTTTCCTTTTTTGTAACATGAATAAGGTTTACTTGCGTATTGTTTTATTTCAGTTTACTAATAAGTCTGTTTTATGACAAGTAGGTGGAATCTAACTTTGAATCCTGGGCTTACTTAGCATTTAAGCTAACACAGAAAGATTACTGTTTCTTACAGGTTTACAGGTATGATCGAACAAGTAAACATTTTAAATTCATAAGTATCAAGAAGTATTTCTATTTGCAAATAAAATGCTTAGTAGATAAGCTGATAAATTCCAAGAAACTCAATGAGGTAAAGTAATTGTTTTCTTCAGTTATTCCTTGTCAGCAAGGTTCAAAATAAAAGAGTTCCTACCTTTATTGAACATAGCGATAGTAAAAAATACTTTCTGTGACTTTAACTTGTAATCTTTGCTACATAGTAACTTCTACTTTGATATGCATATCTTGCAATATTATACTTATGGTACTATTGGTTTATGTACATGGAAGAACTGCGTTTAATACTGACATTAAAATTCTCATTAGAATATAGAATTTGATTTCCTTTTTAACCTGCTAGTATAGTAAGTATCAACCTATTGCTTATATGTACACGTTAGTTACTCATTAACAAGTTTTAGCTTATTCATCAAAGTTGTACTATATGTACTAATGTATTATATGCTTTATTGTAATATTTACTTGAATAACCAGTTGATCGATACTTTCATTTTATAGAGAAGCTTCCAACCTGTAAAACTTCTTGTTATTAAAAGTGTACTTAGTGTATAAACAACTGCGTTGTTTCACATAGACAATTGTTTGTCTTTTACTTCTTAATCCTAAGTCCATCCATGTTATTCCAATTGATTATGGACTTAAGTAAGATTATTCCATATAATTTTCATTTTTACTATAATGCTTTTCTTGTATTAAGTTACTGTCCATAATAGGTTCAAAGGTAGATATTTCCATAATGATTAACCTTCTATCCTATGCTAAGCACCAGTTATCTTGTATGATCATAAAATCATCTTACCAAATAATAGACATGGTAAATTACTAGTAATGTCAAGTTGAGAACAACTATTGTCTATTAAAGTCTAAACCAAAATGAACATTGTAAAAGAAATTATGAATATATTTCCCTTTACTATGCTATCCAATCTCATTTTGATTCTATAAATTATAACCATTGGAGGGTTGGTTTAAAAGAAATGAGATTGGATTAATTATACACATATATGTCATGGTTAGGTATTATATGAACCTACCCATTGTAAGCATGAACAGAATCGGGATTAACCAATGTTTAAGTGGTGATTACCTTTTTGCTAGGTCAACGTTAACTTAATGTTGTTAACCATGCACCAATGATGAGCTAACAACCATATGATAAGCAATATGTATGATTTACAACGTGATAAAAAAGGCATACATTATAGTTTTTCTACATCGTTTGTTAAAAATCATTGAATAAATAATTGGATATTATTGGATTGCAGGAAAACTATTGAAATCGACCCACTGCATGGTTTGTATTATTGAGGGCACATGGTTTTCTCCTGGCCAAGTATTGGAGATATATATAACCGATGCAACCCTAACCCTTGTCATTCTCCTTCCGTAGTTTGCGCTGGCCTTTGGGCTGTTTCCAAGTCTCATGGACGCCGTGAGTGTTCGCTTATCATATGGTTGTTAGCTCATCATTGGTGCATGGTTAACAACATTAAGTTACACGTTGACCTAGAAATATGTATGATTTATGACGTGATAACAAAGGCATACATTATAGTTTTTTCTGCATCGTTTGTTAAAAATCATTGAATAAATAATTGGATATTATTGGATTGCAAGCAAACTATTGAAATCGACCCACTGCATGGTTTGTATTATTAAGGGCACATGGTTTTCTCCTGGACAAGTATTGGAGATATATATAATCGATGAAACCCTAACCATTGTCATTCTCCTTCCGCGGTTTGCGCTGGCCTTTGGGATGTCTGCAAGTCTCATGGCTGCCGTGAGTGTTCTCTCTGCTCCATATTGCTTCAACGCTTAAGTATAGCATACTGTGGCCTTCGGTGTTTGGTTTTGTTGCCATTTCTTCGTGCCTGTGGGTTTATACTCTGCAAAAAGTCTGTTAGCTTCCTTTGCACTTGGTTTGCGGCTGGCTTGTATCCCAACTTGCCTTTTTCGTGGCCTGCTAGTGCTGGTGCAAAACTGTGGCTTCGTTGGCTGTTTGTTGAGCTCCTTTGTAGTTGCAGGGTTGGAGATTCATGTGCTTTATTACTGTTAGGGACAGTCTCTCTACTAGACTATTTGTCATTCTTGTTAAGGTAATTTTTAGTGTTATTTTCAACATAGAAATAATGTATAGCCGAGTTGTTTTTATAGTAGGGTTTACAATGTTTTAAGGTTTTGTAAAACTAACACTTTGTAATGTAAAATATTTATAGGAACTTGAGACAGTGCTGCATTCTATGACGAAGCAATTATTGGATGTCTCAGAAGGCCGCATCTCCAAACTAGTAAGCCCTACATTCATCGTTTGGGTTCTTGACCTACTGTAACAGGGTTGTTGATGGGAGACTATGAGTTGGAAGCTTGTCTAGATTCGTCTTTTAGCTATATGATTTCCTTTAAATGTTTAAGGGTTATGTAATGTTTACAAACCCTCGCTTCATCGATGGTAAACTTGGCCACGAGATGGATCTTGTATTTGGTTTGACAATTCATCCTTATGGCTAGTTAATGTAGAACAATATTTTTGTTAAGACAGTTCTGTCTTCAAGCTCGAACTTGGTTTACAGTAATATTGTTTGTTGCTCTGTGTAATCTAGGGTTTTAACCCTATTCGACTGCAAATGAAGTTATTTACTGTTTAATATACTTTATAATAGATTACTATTAATGTATTAATACTGTCACCTAGTTATGGTTCATTTATAAATTTTACTTATTTTGCTCAGAAATATGAGCTAGGGTTTTCCTGTAGGTAACCCTTGTATAAATAAATCTTTCAATTTATTATTAATAGGTCTTACTACTTTGTTAAATTTGTTTTAATTAGTGTTCAGGTGCGTTGTGCAAATTTCCAGTTTTAACATCACAACTATCCTTTTTTACTTGTCCTTAAAGGACTGTAAACAATTTATAATAATTTAGTTGTTTATTAATTAAATAATCCAAGTAATCGGATTATCACTTAAATGTTTGTTATTTGCAATATATTATTTTTTTCTTAGGGTTTTGACCCCGTAGTTTACTTTTACAGTTATATCATGTTTGTAAAATTTAAAAGAAACAATTCTTTTTATAAATATACATTTATGTATATGTTAGTTATTATCCTATTCTATTTGTTCCATTTAATAAATGACAGATAGGGTTAATTTAGAGTTCATTTGCAAAGATGTTCATAAACTCTGTAGCTTAGTTGATTCTTTACAATTTAATTCTTTTAATAACACCCTACTTGGGTTTGAGTATTTGTTACTTAGTTTAGTTGATAATATTAGTAAATAAACTATATTAATAGTAGTTATATCCTCAATGAACTGAATGTAAACAAAGTAGTTAAACTATGTTTCCTTTACTGCATAAGAAACTGGTTACTAAATAAACATAAAGAAAATATATATATAGAATATAACACAATTTACTCTCCTGCATTTTTAATTTGATTAGAAAGAATATTGTATTGTGTAGAACATAACATCTTATCTACTAGAGTATAATAATCCCTTCTACCTGTATTGGAACACTGTTATTTCATCATCAGTGTATTTTCATAAACAAGAACATATATAACCAGGTTATTGGACTTTTTGATAGTAACCTACAAACTAAAATAAATTACTTTTCTAATATGAAATGCATAATACATATATTCATTACAGTCTCTTATCATTTTCTTCATCTACTTAAATGCTCTGTCTGTGTTGGAGTACGGTCTGGTCCTTCCACACGTGGAAAAACATATATTAGAATTATTTTCATCTATTCAGATTCATTCCTTCACTAATCAAAATGATTACTAACTCTAACATTTTACAACTAAATATTTAACATTCATTTAGAAGTCAGATTCACATTTAACCATCTAACACAGTAAAACAAAAGATTGTAGAACCTGATTAGGATGGACAACAACAGCGTTAGGAGGTCGTTCCTCCCTACCAACTCCTGGAGAGCGCTCAAAAAATGCTTCCTCGGGACCCCTGAGCCTGTTCCTAGTCTTCTTGGCTGAGAACTGGTGGAGCATGCAAACAATAGACTAGTCCAATGACTCAAAAAACACTCTGCACTCAGCAGTAAGATCCTTCAGCTGAAAAGCTGCACTAGATCACTTAGCAGTTAACCCCTCAAACTCTTTCCACAAATTCCCTTGCCATTGAATTTTCTCTGAAGTACATTCACCTGAATGATCACTTCTCTAGAATGAGCAGCCTCAGCTCTCTTCAATGGGATTTTTATAAAGATTGCCTATGTCTTTTGGGTCAGTTGTCATTAATTGAGCCACCTGCTCTAATCCCACTTTCTTGGGGGATCATGACCCCAAATGTAGGGAGGTTGCCACTTACAACAGTTGGAAGTGGTTTGAGGATGCTGCCACATGTCTGTTTTCTCTCCACCCAGTCTCCTCCACCAATTTGACCAGTAAACACTCTTTTAATAGCTCTCATATGCTGTTGTCTCCACCTTTATTTATTTATAATTAAAATATTCAGAATTACATTAAATATCCTTGACTCTACTGAGTCATCAATTACAACTTAGCATAAAATTTAACATATTGTCTTTAAATCAAAGCAAATAAGATAATATTGTTTTTTTGCGAAATTGGGGCATGTGACATACACACCCCCTTAGAACATAACATCGTCCTCGATGTTATTTTATTCTTCATCCTCATAATTCCCCTGGAACAGAATTGGATATGCATCTCGCATATTACTTTCCAATTCCCAGGTGGCTTCCTCTGGACTAAGGTGTTTCCATTGCACCTTCACCTGTCCAATGGTGTGGTTCCGAAGTGTGATCTCCCTCCGCCCGAGGATACAGTCCGGTTCCACCAGAAAATCTTCTTTTGGTTCCACCTATACATCATTCCAGTTAACAACATGAGTAGCATCATGAACATATTTCTTTAATACAGAAATGTGAAAAACATTATGTACTCTTAAATTTGGTGGTAATGCTAATTGATAAGCTACTTGTCCAATCCTAGACAAAATTTCAAATGGACCACAGTAACGAGGTGCTAGTTTTGCACAACTCCCCAATCTCAGAGAGCTATTTTTGGGCCTTACCTTGGTGAACACATGTTCACCTACCTGAAACTCCTTTGGAGTTCTTTTTAAGTCTGCATGACTTTTCTGCCAATCCTGTGCAACTTTCATATTACCTTGCACATGTTTTACAATTTATTCCATTTCCTTTAACAGTTCAAGACCTAATACTAATCTATCCACCGGATTACTCCAAGAGATAGGAGTATTACATTTCCGTCCATACAAAATTTCGAAAGGACTAAATCTAGCTGATGCCTGATAGTTATTATTATAAGCAAATTCTACCAGATGCAAATAATCCTCCCATTTACCTAACTGGTCTTTCACATATATTCTTAATAGATCTTCCAGTACTTGGTTTACTCTTTCAGTTTTTCCATCTGTTTGAGGATGGAAAGAAGTACTAAAATTTAATGTAGTGTTTTATCCTTTAAACAGAGACTTCCAAAAGTTACCTGTAAATTTAGGATCTCTATCTACGATTATTACTTTCGGTATTCCATGCAATCGAAAAATCTGTTCTAGAAAGATATCAGCTATGTTTGCATCTTTATATGTAGTTTTAACATGTATAAAGTGAGCTGCTTTACTTAAATTATCAACTACTACCATGATAGAATCATTCAGATTCTGATTTCTAGGTAGTCCAGTAATAAAATCGAGACTAATTATCTACCATTTCCAGCTAGGAATGGGTAATGGCTGAAGTAATCCAGATGGGTGTTGATGTTCAGTTTTCACCTGCTAACGTTCAAAACTCCTAGCAATATATTCTGCTACTTCAGTCTTCATATTTGGCCAAAAATATTCTTTTCTTAACATAGTTATAGTCTTTTGATAGCCTGGATGACTTGAGTATGGAGTTTTATGAATTTCATCCAGAATTAACAGATTAACTTTAGGTACGTTAGGTACATACATTCTGTCTTTATACAATAAAAATTATTTTGCATTCAAACTGTACCCTTTACTTAAGCTTTCTGTTGGATTTTCTTTAGTTTTAGCTTGTAAATTTTGGTAAATTTCATCTTGTTTTATTTATGCTTTAAGTTGTTCATCCAAATCTGTAGTATAAGTGCTGATAACTGCTGCAAAATTCATCCTTGCATTCCTACTTAATGCATTGGCAACTTTATTTTCTTTACCTTTAATGTGCTGAATTTCGAAATCATACTCACTTAGAAAAGCTAACCACCTAGCTTGTCTGGCATTTAGATTAGGCTGATCTAATAGATACTTCAATCCTTTATTATTAGTCATTAAAATAAATTTTCTGCCAATTAGATGATGTCGCCACATCTCTAGAGCATGTATAACAACAGCTAATTCCAAATCATAAGTTGCATAGTTCTTTTCATGAATTTTTAATTTTCTAGAATCATAGGCAATAACATGCCCTTCTTGAGTCAGAACACCACCTAAGCCATCATTGCAGGCGTCAGTGCACACTACGAATTCTTTATTAGAATCATCTATTCTTAAAATAGGTGTGCTGGTTAATAAAGTTTTTTAACTTTTTAAATATTTCTTCGCATTTCTGGTTCCAATCAAACTTTTTTCCTTTCTTCTGCAAAGAAGTTATCGGATTCACGATCTTCGAAAATCCTTCAATGAACCTCCGGTAGTAACCGGTAATGCCTGTGAAATATCGAACATTTGTTACATCCATAGGGACCGACCAATCTTTGATTGCTTTTATCTTTTTGGGATCTACTGAAATCCCTTCCTTGGTCAACACATGACCTAAATATTGAATCTTATCCTTGAAGAAATAACATTTACTAAACTTTGCAAAGAGTTGATAATCTCGTAACTCTTGCAAAACAATTTTTAAATGTTCTTCATGTTCTTCTTCGGTTTTTGAATAGATTAAAATGTCGTCGATGAACACGACTATAAACTTATCTAGATACTTATGCATAAAGTTGTTCATTAAACACATGAAAACATCTTGAGCATTAGTAAGCCCGAATGGCATGACGACAAACTTGTAATGACCATATCGAGTTCTAAAAGCTGTCTTAAAGATGTCTTCATCTTTAATCCTAACTTGATGATATCCAGACCTTAAATCTATTTTCAAAAACAACGTGGCTCCACGTAGTTGATCAAATAGATCATCTATGCAAGGCAACAGGTATCGATTTTTAATGGTCATAAAATTCAATTGACAATAATCTATGCAAATTCGCATGGTTCCGTCCTTTTTCTTAACGAAGATGACAGGTGCCCCCTGGGGAGACACACTAGGTCGAATATACTTTTCATCAATTATTTCTTTTAATTGAGACTTTAATTCATTAAGTTCAAGTATGTTCATTTGATAAGGGGCCTTTGAGCTAGCTACTGCACTAGGTACCAGCTCAATGGTAAGATCCAGTTCCCTTTTCGAAGGTAATCCCAAAATTTCTTCAAGGAATACATCAACATATTCTTTTAAGACTGGTATGTCTTCCATTTTTAATTTATCTGTCTTATTTAGGCTTTCCTCATCAGTTATTGTTTTTTTTTAGACCGCAACTGATGGATAGATTAATAGTAGGCTGGAAAATCAGCTTCCGGAGGTTGTGTTACACTGGGAGATTCCCTGAGCAAGGCAAAATGCTCTGTCATGAGTGGCAAAGTCCAATGATGGTCAGAGTCAACAAAAACTAGAATCCAGCTTGTACAACGGAATGCCCATAATGTTACAATAATGCAAGAGGAACGGTAATGCATAAGAAGAGTAGGAATGTAACTGTAGTCAAGGAAATTACAACAACTGATCAGGGAGAATATAGGAAACACATTTGAAGAGGAGTGAGATTTTGAGATGATCCAATTGTCATTTTATGCCCAGGTTGGTGAGGATCTTCTTGACGGCGAGCTCCAGAGCAGCAATTCTTCTTCCATAATCTCCAAACGTGTTTGCAGCATCTTTGAATTGGATGGAGACGTCTTCTTTGAAGTCAGGGTGTTCCTCTGAAGAGAATTCAAAGTCTTCTCAGAATTTACACAGATATTTATTGAAGGAATCCAAGCTTTTCCCATTTGAGCTAGAGGAGGGACATGGAAGGATGCCCTGCTCCTTGAGATGAGTCTGGAGCTTTCCCAGAGATTGTTCCAGTTCACCCAGACGTTCTTCCATGGAGGGCTTCTTCGACGAGGTAGATCCCAAATAGGCCATAAGTCTAGGAGGGCAATAGAAGGGGCACCACCGAGAAGATAAGGATGGATCACCTGGAGAGAAGAGCTAATAGCTTGGCTTAAAAGAGGCCCGAGGTGTATGAGAGGGTCACGGGTTTCACAAGAGCAACAAGCAGGCCACGCTATAGTCCAAGGGATCATGAGGATAAGTCTAGAACAAAGATCAACAGTACACTGATTGTAGAGATCACATAGGACAAGATCGGGCCTGGCGAAGTCACGGGATGTTGCAGGTGGAATCATTCCCATTGACAGAGATAGAGCTCCTGCTCAGGAGCGAAGCATAGTTGGCCTTGAGATCAGCTTGCTTGTTGAGATGTAGAAGCACATGGAAGAATCTTATAGTTTGAAACTTGCCAGCTAAGATCAGTATTTTCTGGTAGATCTGATTCATGTGGAGGTTAGATGGACGAGACTTCGTGCGCAACGCCTGCACCACAAGCTTGGAGTCCCCAAAGACTGAGATAGCTTGAATGTTTAGGCTGATTGCTTGCCGGAGACCTTGCCACAGAGCATAAATTCAGCAAAGTTGTTAGATTCCACTCCCAATCCCCAGGCAAAGGTGGATCGAATGGAGCTTGAGGGCGTGAGGATCACTCCTCCTCCACCCGAAGGACCTGGGTTGCCCTTAGAGGCACCATCGAAAAACAGACAGTGAACCTCCAGCGAGAGTATCCATTTTAGAAAGTCCTCTTCATCCTTTCGAATTTCCCATTCAGCTAGAGCTGGAGTCCTGGTAGGGGGGGTTGTTTGAACACTTGTAGCTAGAGCTGAAAGCCATGTAGATTCTTGATCATCCAATGGCTTAGTATTCCAGAGAGCAAGTTTGTGATCCAGTGCCTTTTCAAGGAGAACTTTGGCTTTCATTGCGACCTTTGAGGGAGGATTCTCCACACTTCTGAATATTCTATTGTTCCTTTCGAGCCATAGTTTCCAGAATATAAACTTAGGGAGCAAAATCCAAACAGTTTTGAGCGGGTCCTTTTTGGAAATTTGAAAAGGAGAAGAATCAGCCCATCTGGAAAAGAGATCTGCAGTTAAAACAGGCATAACAAAGTTGGGAAGATTCTTGGGGAGGACTTCTTTCCATACCTCTCTGGAGAAAGGACAGGAAAGCAGTAAATGGTCGATATTTTCTTCATAATTATTACACAGGGAACATCTTGAGGGGCCTTCCATGCCTCTCTTCCTTAGGTTCTCCGCAGTGAGGATACTTCTGTGCACTATATTCCAGCAAAAAAGTTCAACTTTCAGGATGGACAAGGTGGACCAAACGAACTTCCATTGGATAGGATTTGGGGCAACATGAGGAACCGCCATTAAAGATCGATAGCCTTTAGCTGTAGTGAAACTTCCAGTTTTTGTTCCCCAACCTCTCTTATCGCTGGAAACTTGGTTTAGGGGAGCTTTTCCTTGGAGGATCTTGGACAGAAGCTTTGCCTCCTCTTCAATCCTGGGGGGGTGGCCACATAAATTCCAATAAATCTAGTTGTTTTCATTATCCCAGGTAGAAAGATCCCATAGAGTGAAGACCTGCTGCTCCTGAAGCCACTGTTTTATATTCTGTATTCCAAGGTTTTTCCCCAATGGCTCTTCCCCAAGGATTGAATCTTCCCAAACTTTGATTCTTTTCTCGTTACCAGGAATCCAATATAATAAGGATCTGAAGTGTTCCAATGCTTTGAGATAGAGTTTAAAGATAGGGGAGCCTTTTTTATTGGGAGGATTTTTATCTAAGCACCGTTGTCTCTGGCCTGTGAAGTATTTTTTCCACAGAACCTTTTTTCTCCAGCTAGATCTCCCGGAGACCAGCTTCCAAAGGAGTTTGGTTCCCATAGATAAATTCTGAGCATGAATACTTCTAACTTGAAGGCCTCTTTCTCTTTAAGGTCTTTGGATTTTATCCCAACTGACAAGATGTAGCTTTTTCAGATTTCCTTTTCCTCCTTCCCACAGAAATTTTTTGAAGAGACTTTCAATATTACCGATGACTGTAGTGGGGGGCAAAAGAATAGAAGATTGGTAAATAGGGATACTGGAAAGAACAAATTTCAACAATACAAGTTTTCCTGCTAGGGTAAGTCAACCAGCCCCCCACTTCTGAATCTTTTCTTTTAACTTGTCAATGATGGTGTTCCAGTTCACTGTTTTGATAGAAGATTTAAAAATTGGGACACCAAGGTATGTGAAGGAGTCCCAATTCTGCGAGCTTTCCATTTCCAGAACTCTAGATATTCTTCCAATTTCTGCTACAGAGCAGTTCCAGCAATATATTTTGCTTTTTTGCAGGTTGATCTTACTTCCTGAGACCTGAATATAGGTTTCTAGCTCCTTCTTGAAGCTCCTTGCAAAGTGGAATCCGGCTCCTCCCAACAACAGAGTATCATCTGCAAATTGGGCATGATTTATGTCCTTTACATTTGGAGCTATACGAAGACCAGGGAGGGAAAGATCTTGCTGAAAATTTTTTAGTTGGAAGCTAAGCACTGATGCTTGAATGGCATAGAGGAGTGGAGATAGGGGGCAGCCCTGACGCAGCCCTCTTAAGGCCTGGAAAAAGTTTGTCGATCTCCCATTGACCAAAGGGGCTATCCAAGGGGAACAGATGCAACCCTTCACGAATTTCTCCATCACCAGGAAGAGATAATCGTGTCTTACTCTGTCAAATGCATTGGCAAGATCTAGTTTCACTACCATTCCTTTCTCTTTTCGGAGCACGCTAGAATGAATGGCCTCTTGAACAAGAATAACATTGTCTAGAATTTTCCTTCCCTTTATGAAACCTCCTTGATTCTCAGGAATGATCCTTGGCGGAATTTTTTTGATCCTATTGGCTATAATCTTAGTAACCAGCTTGTATCATGTGTTGCAGAGAGAGATGGGTCAGAAACTAGAGAAATTAGTGGCCCCTATCTCCTTCGGGATCATGGCCAAGAAAGAGGAGTTTGTACTCCCTCCCAACTTGTGGTGGATTTGGGAGTTCCTTACCATCCAGAGAAGATCATATTTGATTATATCCCAACAATTAGAGTAAAATTTGGCTGTGAATCCATCTGGGCCAGGGGCGCTGTCCGGTTTCATATGGGACAGAGTAGATTTGAGTTCTTTCATAGTAACAGGAGCAGCCAAAGTGTCATTATCAGAGGCTTGAACCTCGTTGGGAATCAGAGAGAGGGGGTAAGCAAAGGGATCTATGGGTTCAACAGAAGGAGCAGTATAAAGGTCTTGGAAGTGGGAAAAGGCAGCCTGTTTAATGCCTTCAAAATATTTAACCAGATTGCCTTGATGGAAAATTTCTTTCACTATTTTGAAATTTTTTATAGCTTTATCTTGTTTGTGAAAATAAGAGGTGTTTTTGTCACCGCTTGCTAACCAAAGGCTTCTAGATTTTTTATTCCAATACTCTTCTTCAACTCTACATGCTTTGTAAAAATATTTCTGGAGGTTTCTTTCTGTCCGAGATATGCTTTCAGTGATGGGAACAGAGTCCATGAGAACTTGATGGTTTTCCAAGGAAGCTTGAGCATCTTTCCTGCCAGAGACCAAGGAGGAATGAAGCTTGGCCCAGTTCTTAAGATCATGTTTTAGCCGTCTAAACTTTTCTTCCCAAATAAGGGAGGGGTTTCCAGTAACCTTTCTACTCCAAGAGCTAGAGACAAGGTGATAAAGGCCTTCTTGATGGACCCACAAGGGACTAAACCTAAAGGGTATGGGACCCAGGTTTTCGTCAACGAAGAGATCAAGGAGGATAGGATTGTGGTCGGAGACACAATTAGGAAGGATTTTGGATGAGGCATGAAGCCCCAAGGTGAGGAAGGAGGAATGGACCAGAAACCTGTCTAGACGGGCCGCAATGTGCCCTGGCCCTAGTATTTTATTAGTCCAAGTAAAGTTACCATTGGAGGGTTTTGTGTCAACAAGATCCCACCCTAAGATGGTGTCTTCAACCCATTCTCGAGAAGGATCTCGGATAATGGAGCCCCCTTTTTTCTCATTTGCAGCTAGGGTGACATTCATATCCCCTGCAATGATTATATTTTCAGGCCTGTGGAGGCTTAGGAACGCTTCAATTGAGTCCCAGCAATATTTTTTTTCAGCTAACAAAATAGGAACATAGAGGTTGAACAAACTTAGTTGATGGCTCGATTCTTTGTGAGTGATTTTGGTGTAGATCCAGTGCATAGAACTGTGAACAGTGAGTAGATTAAATTTGGAGGAATCCTGGAAGGTGGCTAGACCTCCTAAGGCCCCCCTGGAGCTGACCGCTTTCCCAGAGCCTTTTTTCCAGAATTTATTTCCTACATGGAGAGTAGAGTCATCCTCCTTTTTTGTCTCCTGAACTGGAAGGATCTCAGGCTTATTGATTCTTACTAAGTCTCTCATTGCTTCAACTTTCTGTGGACTGCCTAGACCTCTACAGTTCTAGGAGATGTACCACATTATTTGCTTTTAGAGGGGGCGGCCCCTTTAGAGGCATGGCCTTGCTTGGATCTTGTATTCATCATACTTTTAATAGTTTGCTGGGAGCCTTGCAAGATATCTGCATAAGACCTTTCTTCCCTTTTCTTTTTATTGGGTTTTTGGGCCCCTTGGCTTCTTGACTGGGGTTGCATGTGAACTCCTGGACTCAGTGGATCCTTCATTGGTGTCTCCTCCTGGATCAGAGTCAAAGGCTGACGGGTCCTCTTCTGCTTCTCGAGAGTCTCCGCGAGTGGGAGAACTTCCAACTAAAGGGTTTGCAGGTTCTGGTTGGATTTCCCCTGGCTCCAACGAAGTGGCACCTTGAGTGTATTGCGTCTCAACAGGGATTACGAGATCAGGGGGATTGGATTCCTGAATGACAATAACCATAGGGGCTTCTGGGGCATTTGCAGCCAAGGAACTTGCTCCTAGGGCCGCAGAGACTGGCTGCTGAATCATAGCTTGAGATTGGACGGGTTCCTTCAGAGGAACTTTAGGATCTGACTTCTGAGCGTTTCTTGATGTTCTTTTTTCATTTGGATTAGAGGAGGCCTTTCCTTTTTTGACCCTCTGCCATCCCTCGCCTTCTTCTTCCGGCTGGGCTTTTGGGCAGTTGCATTGGAAATGGCCATGTTCATGGTAGAGCCGACACTTAAAGGGAAGTTGTTCATAATTGAGTTCCTGGAAATGAGACCATGAGCCTAAAGAGATTTTGATGGCTTCTGGAAGACTTGCCTCCATATCAGCTTCAACACATATCCTCACGCAGGAGTACTAGCCTTTGTGCTCTGCTTTGTCAATGAAGCGTCCTAGGGCATTTCCTATCTTTTCCAAGGATTGAATGTTCCAGCAATGGATCGGTAGATTGGGGAGTCTTACCTAGACTGGTACCTCTTTGGGTACATCAACAGTAGGATCAAAGTCTGGAGACCACCTATTCAGATAGAGTCCTTGGGTGCCCATGAAATAGGGACCACTTCAGAAGATGAGATCGCGATCTTCTTTTGAGATGAATTCAAAGACGAAGAATCCTCTGCCAACCGGGTAGCA
Source organism: Pseudotsuga menziesii (assembly GCA_001517045.1). Classification (NCBI taxonomy): domain Eukaryota; kingdom Viridiplantae; phylum Streptophyta; class Pinopsida; order Pinales; family Pinaceae; genus Pseudotsuga; species Pseudotsuga menziesii. Next base: position 51,719 of record LPNX010495651.1, on the reverse strand, counting down.
GGTGACACTATGCTTCAAATGGGGCCTCCAGTTATGTTGAATCTAGTCATCCGTGGTTTTGGATGAGCTCCAAAGCCCCATGAATTGGCCAACCAAACCTCTTTCAGCAAGAGCCAGGGTGATTTTAATGGATTTCTCCTCTGGCAATGCAATTTCTGGTATTGTGTCAAGTTTCTTGACAAATTTCGGGGCCTCTTTGGCCGCCAGTTTGTTCCCGGACGGCGCTAATAGCCTACGAAAGGCTTCTTCTGCAGAGAGCGGGGAGGAGGGAGGGGGATCCCCTCCCCCTGGAGTGGCCATGGCGGCATCCTGGAGCTATGCGGAAGAGAGCAAAACCCTAGAGGAGGGAGGCGGCCTGGAGCTGCGCGACAAAGTAAAAGGTGGATTCTATTGTTGCTGTAATGTCTGCAAAACATTTACAAAATTTTTTCCTCATCAGTTATTGTTACTGCATAAGCTTTGCAACCCTTCCTAACAACTCTCTTAAGTTGTAGAGCAGAAATATGCCTTATAGTGGTTTTTCTAGGGATTCCTTTTACACTTACTGGTTTTCCATCACTATTTAAACATGTGAAGGTTTTATCATAACAATTTAAAATTACCCTATGTTGTTCTAAATAGTCCATACCAATCAGTAAATCATAAGAAACAAGAGGCAATACATTAAGCTTTACAACAGTTTCAAAATGATCCATAACTACTGCACATTCTTTTACAAAACAAGTTACCTTCCTTTTAGCACCAGTGGCTAACTGAACCAACCAAGAATTTTCAAATTTTTCAATAGGTAACTTACATTTTTCTACCATTTTAGGTGCAATATAACTAAGACTAGCTCCAGGATCAATTAAAATAGTTACAGGGATTTGATTTATCATACCTTCTACTTCCACCATGGAAGTTTGATATTATGCTTGTCGATTCTCCAAGGCTGCGTTGATTCTGGGCATAGTCCTTGCTAATTCTCCAACAGTCATCTCCTCATGTATGGTATGAATATTACTGACAGTCTTTTTCTGATTAGGACAGACTGAAGCATAGTGTGGGCCATTTCACTCCCAACACTTTATAGGTTCTTTTTTCTTAAAGTTCTTGGTATAATTACCATGGTTATTAGCAATTTCTTTACCCTTAGAATTATTCTGATTGTTGGGTGAATTATTCTTATTTCTTGGAAAGTTCTTGTTAGGAAAATTTCTAGCCTTGTTGTTCTTAGAATTTCTATTGGGCACAAAATCTTTCTTCTTTTGATCATACTGGTTGTTATTTTTCTTAGCCTTCCAGTTGGCCATGCTTTGCTTCTTCTGATTCTGTTCGAAACAGAAGTTAGCTTTCCTCATAGCTTCTTCCAAGGTCTTTGGATTGTCATATTCAATCATGTCCTTAATATGATAAGGTAGACAGCTAAGGAATCGTTGTACCTTTGGTTTCTCATCTACAAGGTATGGCACATACCTAAGTAGACTTAAAAACTTGTTGTTTAGATCTTTCATTGTCATTGATCCTAATTTAAGCTCATAAAATTCTTTTGCTCTCTCTTCATAATATTGCTCAGACATAAATTTCTTTCTAAAGTACCTCTTGAAGGTACTCCAATTTACATTCTTTTCTTTTATTCCCTTAACTCTCTTCAAGTCCTGCCACCAAATGTCATCCTTTCCTGAGAGATTGTAGATATCCATTCTAGCCTTTAATTGGTTAGAATAGTTATATATTTGGAAGTACTTCTTCATCACAGATAACCAGGATTCTGCTTCCTCCCCCTTCTCAGTCTCTCCATTGAATGTTGGTGGTTTTATCTTTTTGAATTTCCCAGAAATTTCCTCATAAGGTTTGTATTCCTCATTTTAGTGTAATGGTTATCATCACTACTATCACTAGTAGAATGGAAATTTCGTTGTTCACCAAACACCTCTGAAGATGAACTGCTTTCATTTTTACTATGTTTCATCTTTTTAAATTTACGTTGATGACTTGTATCTTCTGATTCAGTTCTTCTACCCCTACCCTCAGTTTGAAAATTTTCTGTTAGGATCTGATTCAGCTCTTCCTGAGCCCTCATAATCCTTTCATTCTCTTATTTTATAGATTCCATTTCATATTTTAGGTCTTTTACAGTTTGTAACAGTTCTGAGGAATTGGTAGTTAAATCCTCTGGTATAGGATCTCTTGGTAAGTTTTATGGTTCAGTAAATGGAGATTCCTCCTCTGCATATTCTTCCAGCCTTTCCATACATGTTTGTTAAACTTCAGAAATAATTTCTCTGATGAATAACATTTAAAATAAAATACATCAGCATAATAATTCAATTTACTGTTTCATAAAATCTAGTTGGGCTTCATCAAGTCCTAGTGTTTGAACCTTGTGCTCTGATACCATGAAAATTTAAAATTTTTTAGATAACATAAAATGTTGAATCTGCAGTTTACTAACAGCTAAAGGTTAGCAGAAAAAGAAACAATTAAATGATTAGTATTACATACTATCAAATTACGTTAACTAAACAGTTTCCTTTTTGTAACATGAATAAGGTTTACTTGCGTATTGTTTTATTTCAGTTTACTAATAAGTCTGTTTTATGACAAATAGTTGGAATCTAACTTTGAATCCTGGGATTACTTAGCATTTATGCAAACGCAGAAAGATTACTGGTTCTTACAGGTTTACAGGTATGATCGAACAAGTAAACGTTTTAAATTCATAAGTATCAAGAAGTGTTTCTATTTGCAAATAAAATGCTTAGTAGATAAGTTGATAAATTCCAAGCAACTCAATGAGATAAAGTAATTGTTTTCTTCAGTTATTCCTTGTCAGCAAGGTTCAAAATAAAAGAGTTCCTATCTTTATTGAACATAGTGATAGTAAAGATACTTTCTGTGACTTTAACTTGTAATCTTTGCTACATAGTAACTTCTACTTTGATATGCATATCTTGCAATATTATACTTATGGTACTATTGGTTTATGTACATGCCAGAGCTGCTTTTAATACTGACATTAAAATTCTCATTAGAATATAGAATTTGATTTACTTTTTAACCTGCTAGTATAGTAAGTATCAACCTATTACTTATATGTACACGTTAGTTACTCATTAACGGGTTTTAGCTTCCTCGTCAAAGTTGTACTGTATGTACTAATGTATTATATACTTTATCGTAATATTTACTTGAATAACCAGCTGGTCGATACTTTCATTTTATAGAGAATCTTCCAGCCTGTAAAACTTATTGTTATTAAAAGTGTACTTAGTGTATAAACAACTGTGTTGTTTCACATAGACAACTGTTTGTCTTTTACTTCTTAATCCTAACTCCATCCATGTTATTCCAATTTATTATGGACTTAAGTAAGATTATTCCATATAATTTTCATTTTTACTATAACTCTTTTCTTGTATTAAGTTACTGTCCAATACAGCTTCAAAGGTAGATATTTCCATAATGATTAACCTTCTATCCTATGCGAAGCACCAGTTATCTTGTATGATCATAAAATCATCTTACCAAATAATAGACATGGTAAATTACTAGTAATCTCAAGTTGAGGACAACTATTGTCTATTAAATTCTAAACCAAAATGAACATTGTAAAAAAAATTATGAATATATTTCCCTTTACTATGCTATCCAATCTCATTTCGATTCTATAAATTATAACCATTGGAGGGTTGGTTTATAAGAAATGAGTTTGGATTAATTATATATATATATGTCATGGTTAGGTATTATATGAGCCTACCCGTTGTAAGCATGAACGAAATCGGGATTAACCAATGTTTAAGTGGTGATTACCTTTTTGCTAGGTCAACGTTAACTTGACGTTGTTAACCATGCGCCAATGATGAGCTAACAACCATATGATAAGCAATATGTATGATTTACGACGTGATAAAAAAGGCATACATTATAGTTTTTCTGCATCGTTTGTTAAAAATCATTGAATAAATAATTGGATATTATTGGATTGCAGGTAAACTATTGAAATCGACCCACTGCATGGTTTGTATTATTGAGGGCACGTGGTTTTATCCTGGCCAAGTATTGGAGATATATATAACCGATGCAACCCTAACCTTTCTCATTCTCCTTCCATAGTTTGTGCTGGCCTTTGGGCTATCTGCAAGTCTCATGGCCGCCATGAGTGTTCTCTCTGCTCCATCTTGCTTCAACGCTTAAGTATAGCATGCTATGGCCTCCGGTGTTTGGTTTTGTTTCCATTTATTCGTGCCTGTGGGTTTATACTCTACAAAAAGTCTGTTAGCTTCCTTTGCACTTGGTTTGTGGGCTTGTATCCCAACTTTCCTTTTTCGTGGCCTGCTACTGCTGATGTAAAACTGTGGCTTCGTTGGCTATTTGTTGAGCTCCTTCGTAGTTGCAGGGTTGGAGATTCATGTGCTTGTTTACTGTTAGGGATATTCCCTTTGCTAGACTGTTCATCATTCTTATTAAGGTAATTTTTAGTGTTATTTTCAACACAGAAATAATTTATAGCTGAGTTGTTTTTATAGTAGGGTTTACAAAGTTTTAAGGTTTTGTAAAACTAACACTCTGTAATGTAAACTCTTTGCAGGAACTTGAGACAGTGTTGTATTCCATGCAGAAGTGTTAGAATAATCCGTCAGGATTATTGTAAATAAATAATAGGAATATGAATAGATAGGAAGGCGAAAAGGCTGGTAATCAACCGCCTCATGAAATGTATAAATATAGGCATTTGCATTTGAATAATTAATTGGAATCGGGAGTTATACCTAACAACTGGTATCAGAGCAGGTTGTCTGCCATAACTCCTACTGCATTTCTGCGCCCTCCTTCTTGCCAGACTGCCATTCCATTGCCAGACTGCTCCATCAGTCTGCCAATCGAGTCGCATGCATTGTCTGCTTAATAATTGAATTTGTGTGTTGAGGAAACCCTAATAAGTTGAGCGTTTTGTAAGTGTATTATCCTCTGAATATCCTGCGATTTGTATATCCTGTGGGTTTTCATGGAATTCTATTTTCTATGAAAAGCACAGCTCTTTGGCCGTGAGTCCGCCGTCCTTCCACATTGCTGAGAGCTGTGATTTCATAGTTTTTTGGTGAATGATGATCATTGTATGATGTGTTGGAAAGACTAGAAAACCTAATTCGTGGTATACCTAACGTCCGCCTTTCAAATACAAAAAGAATTATGTTCTCTCCTTTGCTTTACGCGTATAATAGCACCGTTCTTTCACCCGCAGTCAAAGGCCAGTCCATTCATCTGGACATAGAGACTGCTACCACTTTGAAGTCTGAGAGTCTAACAGGCCAATTAGTCGTGGAGCTCAAATTGATTGCCAGGATCCGGTTCTGAGTGGAGTATTGGACATCTCGTCATTCCAAGATGAGAGTGAGCTTCCCTGGAATGGTTCTTGATCTTGGTGGACACACGCCCTTAAAATGATAGAAATGCTTGGTTTACTTCTGATTCTTAATCGATAGTAGCAGCTCTCGTGAAAGTGTCTATGAATTAGGTTTGAAGTCTGTGCTATGGCATTTCAAGTTCTAAGAACGTAGAGGTGAAGGCTGCGTGAAGTGTTCTTACTTTGATCCTTTGTATAGTGCGCTCCCCGTTCTATTCTGTCGTTGGCCTCTTACTGCGATTGGAGACTTATTAATGTATGCGCTGGAGTTTTTGTTCCATGCGTGGAGAATGCTGCTTTCTCCTTTGGCGTGAAGAGACACTGGTCTTGCTACTTTGTTAAATGAAGAAGCTGTTTGTATTTGACCGTTGGGATACGAAAACCCTAATTTTAAACCTAATTCCTGAACACGTTGAAGACTGCCTGGGAGATATAATGTTGAAGACCGCGTTGTTTATGTTGCGTGAAGAGCCTGCATCTATTTTTCTTGTGCTGCGAGCTGCCTGAAGAGACCGGTGGCTGCGTGGAGGAGACCTGCGTGGAGCTGCATCTGAACCTGCATGGAGAATGAGCCTGAAGGCTGCTGTCATTTGATGCTTGTGTGAAGTTTATGCTATAAGATGTGAACTACTAAGCTGTGAACTGCCTGGAGAAAACTGCCTGGAGAAAACTGCGTGGAGAAAACTGCGTGGAGAAAACTGCCTGGTTGATGCCCTCCTTGCATGTTGCATGTTGAGTTCTTGTGACTGCCTGCGTTGAAGCCCTCCTTTGATGCTGCGTTGAAGTGACTGATATGAAGATATATGTTAAAGGCTGCGATATAGTGAGAAGACGGCGTGGAGGAAGGAAACCCTAAACTCCAGACTGCTGCTTGCCTTGCTGGTGCACTGGTATCTCAGAAAAATTTGCTAAACTTTGCCTATGCCCTTGCAATGGCATGGCCTGGGAAGTCATATGGGGATTCATATCTTTTATATTTCTTTTTGCATCGATTTACATTGGTCTAGTCATCTTATCTTGAGCACATTCTATCTTCAAGGTGTGCCTGAGAAAAGTGTTGTAGTCCACGATAAAGTTTGGGCAAATTTCGTTGTTTTACTATATTTTTAAGGAGATTGTTATAAATCATCG
>LPNX010495651.1:14153-42275 GCA_001517045.1 Pseudotsuga menziesii | reverse complement strand
AGAGAGAGAGAGAGAGAGAGAGAGAGAGAGAGAGAGAGAGAGATGGAAATGGTGTTTTGGAACAATAGCATATCTATGTAAGAAATAGATCGTTGCAGTTGCATGTTCGTTTTCTGTTTCGCCATCTTTGATGTAGAAGTCGAATTGCCTATTGTTGTAGTGAGCTGCAACAACTATTGCTGCAATTGACCCAACAACATAGTTATAATTTGAAAACAGAAGTTCAGCAATTGTCATGTCTGGAGGAAGTCTTCGCAGTGCGCAAACCATGTCAATTGTTTGAATTGTAGTATTTGCTAAGATGACAATCAATATTTCGCATCATCTCATTCATATTGACCTTTATTTTTCAATCCAAATTTGTTTATTTGAATATTTTTCCTACGTTGGAGGAAAGTAGAAAATCATTTGTTCAAACTGTTCTTAACACTCGTTGTGATAGTTATTTGTCCATTTTTTTCCACCAAGTCTGCATGCAAAATGTTTGTTTTGATAGGGGAATTCTGATTTTTGTTATGTGAAGGGCCATAGATAACCAAAACATCCCATTTGAATGTGTTTCCATAGGTTATTGTACATAGTTGTATGATGGTAGATGGCTGGACTGGTGTATGTTTTAGCCTACAAAAAAACAGAATCAAGATACATGACCAGGTTTCAATTGTCAAAGGATAAACGACTGAAGGTTAATGAAACTATGCATAGATTTATTAAAAAACTTCAGTGTATCTAGTGCAAAAAAGCAGGAGCGAGAGCAACCTCTTGGAATTATCTTTGCTTGTTGTTGTGTCTGTTGCTGGGCTGTTTGTTTCTAAATATCTGTCTGTTATTGGAGCATTTTCCTTCTGTACGTTTTCCATGAAAACTTTGGTTACAGTGCAACTGTTTTTTGTGTGTGCTTGGAACTACTACTAGCTAACACCAATACCATGCATTGCATTTATGTTAAGACATAGAAAAACGATGCAGGTCTAAAGTGGCATTGAGTATCGGGAAAAGCCATGCAAAAAAATTTTAGACAAAATAACTTAATGGCATAGACAAAAAAAAAGAATGGAGTTTTGAGTTGAAATACCTTTTGTATGCATAACCACAATGTAATTCGAATAGAAGTGGACATGCACAAGGTTTTTTTGGGTGACAGATTTGTTTCTTGTTTTTATTTTTCTACCTATATTCAATCTCAACAATCTAGCAGTGTCGTTTTTTTTGTTTATTTGGGTAATACAATGTATCAATTTGCATGCAATGTTTTTTTTCCCATTTTTTTTGTTGTTCTTTTTTTTTTAAAAAAGAATCATATAACACGAGTATTGTAATTCAGATTTGTGTTTTTTTCCATGTTTTGCATGTGTGCAGAACAATGCAAAATAAAAATAAAAGAACTTTGGCATATTTTCTGATAGCAAAAGGATTTTAGATGTTGTTGGAAGCATTTTGTTAAGGAGGTGTCCACAGTTTGAACATGAAAGCTCAATTGTTAGAAATATTGTTGTTTTGTTATCAGTTTGCATGAATAATCTACCTAAAATCTAGAGGGATAGACAAGAAACTAGAATTATGGTCAGTCCAATATGCATCCGAGATGGTGAAGACAAAATTAGTGGTTTGTAGGCTTGTCCAAATATGGTCAATCATTGAGCCCAACACAGTTGTTGGTTTTGTTGTTTTAAGTTCCAGGGATCTTGATTCCATAAAAAGACACAATTTTTTTTTGGATACGTTTCTTGAAGTATGTCAATGTTAAAATCCCCAGCTATCAGAAATTGTGTGTTGTTTGACTTGTTTGATAGTATTTTCTCTAGTATATGAAAGATGCTTTCTAGGTGAGCATGTGGTGCGATATTAATCACCTTTAAGAGAATGCCTCCTAACAGTATATCTATGGCAATAGCCTCAATCGATTTGCTTGCATAATTTTCAGATTTGACAATGGGAATATTTGTTCTAATCAGAGTAAGAATACCATGGACAAAAAATGTTGTTATGCTATTGTAGTTTTCTTTGATTTTTTTTTTCATTTGGTGGCAGGTGCAAATGTGTCTCTTGTAAAAATAATATGTCTGATTTCATCATCTCATTGTCATTTGTAACACTATCACTATGCAAATGAAAGCTGTGAGTATTCAACGAATAAACAAGAAAATGATTCCTATTTGGGATTGAATTCAAACCATAAATTGAAAATCCCATGCACCTGTTTTTTGTAGTTTGTCTATTTCAGTGGCTATTGCTGGACAAAGGGAGAAATTATTTTTCTCTAATCTATTTAAAAGATAAAGAAATTTCATATCTTTGACATGAGAAAGGGATGTGTAAACAAGGCCATCTTTTTTAACCGATTTTGGATCAAATGCCAATTTCTCCATTGTAAGACCTTGAGCTCTATGGATTGTGCGTGCACAAGTTAGCTGAATTGGGAACTGTGTTCGCATGACACTAATGTTATTTTCAGTAGTTGTTTGCAAAGTGATCCTTTTGATTGGTGTCCGTGAAGATTTGATTTCAGGAGTAAATAGGCAACACATTTTGTTGCACTCCAATAAGCCAACTTTTGTGTCCAGAAATTCAATCGAAATAAGCTCAGGGTTGGTTTTGGTATAATATTTAAATAATCCTTCTGCACCATTTACTAAACCATCTTCAGTTGAGTAGTTTCCTGCTATGAGTTCAACAAGCATGTTTTGTTTTAAATTTATTGTAGAAGGCAATGCGATTGCCTTCAATTTGTTTTTGGTTTTGTCTAGTGGATCAATTTTTCTATCATCTGCGATGAAGGAAAATGGCTCTTGATTAACAATTGAGAGCATGTTTGAATTATGTTGTTGCACATCTTTGTTAGTGTGGAATAGATAAGGGAATGTTGGGTCCATTGGCAATGTTCTATAACAATGTTGGTTTAAAAATTCAATGTCATCCATTGTATGTGAGCATGTTTGCATTCTATTTAGAACATCTACAAATTGTTTGTTTTGTTGTCTGACTACTGTTTTAAGTTCATAGAATCTAACATTGTCAGTCCAAATATATGGAAATGTTTGTTGATGGACTCTAGGCTTTTCAAAAATCCAATAATCATGAACTTATTGCGCTTGGCAAAAATCACCACAAAATATAACATCGAGACCACCAAAAGGTTGTGTTGCGACATGCATACTTTGTCTGGTCTCTTGTCTATGTTAAAAAGCATTTGAGATCCAATTAAAGAGACTTCGTCTATTAACACAACTTTTAGTTGTGCATATTCTTTTATCAATAGGTCAAGTGTATTGAAATTGAGAGGCAACATTTTTGTAGAGCCAAATGGCAATCTCATAGTAGAATGAATTGTAACACCACCAACATTGTATGCAGCTTTTCCAGTAAATGCAAGAATCAATCCTTTTCTTTTCAAAGGATCGCTTTCAAGTTGTTTATCATAATAATGAAGCAAGCCATGGTAGATTGCTTTTGTGGTGTGTTTTTTTCCTATTCCTGCTCCACCAGTCAAGAACAAGTAGATTGGACTAAAGGGGTAATTTCTTTTTCTTGTGATAATCTCTTTTGTAATTCTTTCTTGTTCATTGTTCAATGTTTTTCTCAGAGCATGATATTCATCTATGGAGAGCAAAAATGGCTTTTCACACAATTTTGGCTCAGTTTGATCTTTTGGTTGTTTGTTTTTTTTGTGTAAGAGGTCGTTACGAATGTCAAATTGTTCAAATGAAGGAACGAAAGTGGTTTTGTTTTTTGATAAATTAGGACAACAGTTTTGTAAACTGTTTTTTGCAACGAGTTTAGATGTGGAATCAATGCAACCCCATTTTTTTGATGGTGTTTCTACAAACTTTTGTTTATTAGGATTATTAATCCTCCTTTGTCCAATTTGGTCATATGTCTAAATCAGGATTCATTTCTAAATCAGGAATCCATCTAGTCTATTTTTAGTCACTAACACCATTGGGTCCACTTGGCCTAATTAGGGCACATGTTTCAGTTACTAAAGTGTGGGGACCACTAATTGAGGCATACTGCCATTGATTACATTTGCATGCATCAGTTTAGGATCCTCCTAGACCAATCCCTACAATTTAGGAGCCACTGGGAGTGCCAAAACCAACCAAGTTCAGTTCAGTTGAGTTGGTGACTAGTTAAGCTAAGTTAGGAGTCAGTTGCATTTAGTTATAGTCCTCTACATTCAGTTAGCGCTAGGTTTGCATGGATGCATGCAGGAAGGGCACATTTCTCACCTACCACAGTCAGCTAGCCCTAGTCAACACTAAATGTAACACTTGAGTTGTGTTTTAGAACTCTGATGAACTTCGGTTATGGTTTAGACAAGGTCGGTTAACTATTGAATTCTTTGACAGTGATTTAGACAAGGTCTTAGTTACCTACAGTCAGGTAGAGTCTAATCAATTCGAATTTCCTCATGTAGATTTGAATTGCATGTGGCTATTTAAGCCATTGTGCTTCATTGTAATTACTATCTAATTACTTTTGATTAATGAAAGCATTCACAGTTGCAAGCCATTTTTGCACTGTTTCATTCTTCAATTGCTGAGTAAATTGTGTGATATATTTTGTGAGTTGTGTGTTTTTCTACAGATCTATGCACTCAATTTATATGGTATCAGAGCCTCAGTGGACAAGACACCTCTCCTCCTCAGATCTCCAGCTGGATCATTTTTTTTTTAGCAAAATTGCTCCTTTCAGTCCTGCACCAGAAGCGAAGAATTTACCACTTAATATCCCAAGTTAGGAAATTGTTGATCAAGATTTCTTGATCAACTATGCTGGGTGTGAAGGAAATTCCAAAAGTGTAGATTATCAACCTTACTTTGTATGTTTGATTGTGTGACAGGTTATCAGCTCTTCTCACAGCATTTGCTACAAGCAGCCATTTCTTCTCACTGCATTCGCTACAGTAACTCAGTCCTTCTTACTGCATTCAAAATGGTTCATCCAGTAGAGCCTCTCACTCCCTTCAACTATCACTAGTGGAAGGAAGAGATGGAGGTACTGCTCCACACCAAGCAGCTCTTCAGACTCATAGAAGAAACATAGGCAGTGCCAGCTTTAGATCACGACAAAGAAAAGTACTGGAACAGGCTTGATGAAGCCCATGGACACTTGTTCTCCTCAGTTTTTCGAGATCTTCGATTCCACATCCAAGGATTGAAGACCCCCAAGGAGATTTGGGACAAGATTTCCTCCTTATTTGATAAGCAGGATGAGATGAGGGCCCATCAGCTAGAAAATGATCTGATCACTCTTAATCCATCCAACTTTGAATCACTGAATGAATTCTTCACAAAGTTCAAGAACCTGATATATCAATTGAAGCAATGCAATGTGGAGAAGGATGAAGATCAAATCATCCTTGCCATTCTCACAAAGCTCAATGCAGACTACTCAGTCTTTGTATCAACCTTCCAAACAGTAAGGCTCACTACTCCAAATTGGAAGATTCCCACTCTTAATGCCTTCATCCAATCTCTCATTTTTTAGAATGATAAATTGATCCAAATGGGGATCATTCGATCTTCCAAAGATCAATCTCTAGTTGCAAGAGGAGATAAGGTAGCCAATGAAAAAGGGAATCAAAGAGATGAGTCTCCTATGAAGAAAGAGCAGTCAAAGGAGCCTTCAGGTTCAAAGAGAAGCAAGAAGAATGACAAAGGAAAGGTCCTATGCTCTTATAGTGGAAGGGGCTTTCATTCAGAAAGCTCCTATATGAGAAGACAACTTGATGAAATGCCTCTTCTTTTGAATAAACATAACATTTATGTACCTTCTAGCACAAGGAAGGACGACTCTGAAGAAGAAGATGAAGAATACGAAAGGAAAGGCCATGCATTGAAGGCTTGTTGCACATCAGCACATGTATTCCTCATTGATTCTAGAGCTTCTAACCATATGGATGCATCAAGAGAATCATTCTCTTCTTTTCAGTCCTTTGATGGTCCTAGTATTCAGATGGGCAATAACAGTAAAATCAAAACAAAATGGAAAGGCTCAGTCAAGCTTGAACCTGGAAGATTCAAAGATGTGTTATTTGTTCCCTCCCTAGCTTCAAACATGTTATTTGTCTATCAAATGACCCATACTGGATCTCCAAAGTGACTGATCTTTGGTCCTGACTTAGTGGAGATCACAGATATCTCTACTAGGAACATCATAGTGAAGGGTGTTGCAAATCATGCTTCAAAAGCATATGAGTTCTCACATTTCATGCCTCCTTCATAACCAGTGCACTCTCAACAACCACTTGCAAGGGAAGGTAAAATCATTGCATCTACTTCTTTTGCAGCTTCTACTAGTATTGCAGATCCATCTTTATCAGTTTATGAGATTGAGGTTCAGGGTGACTCAAATCTAGATTCAATCCCTACTTCCAAACTGGAAGCTAGAAAGATGACTAGAAACTCACCTGACACTCAGAAAGGAAAGACCCTTGCGCTATGCCATGCAATCTTACCTCCTTCAGAGAGATACAATAGACTCCCTGTAAGATGCTATATGGAAAGGACTCAATCTCACTACATTCAGAAGAATGGATATGATCATACACCTCTGCATCCAGCAAGAGACAAAGGTTACATTCCTCCTTCCTTCCATCATCATTTTTGGAGAAGAAGGAGAAGTCTACATGCCAGGCCCCAGAATACCTGTGCACGGCACACCATGCATGCTGCTTCACTACCTCACAGAGATGAAGATTGCAGCAACATATTTTCAAGTTTTTAAAACTTGAGACCTAATTCTACTTGCTTAGATAGAGGGGGGAATTTTTTCCCATGTGGTTTTTTCCCCAACTCCTTGTATTAAGCAGCTACTTTATTTTACTTGATGTAATGGGTGACCTATGGTCTTAGTTACCAGGGCCCATAGATTTTCCAAGTTAGCATTCAGGGGGGGTATTAGGATTATTAATCCTCTCTTGTCCAATTTGGTCATATGTCTAAATCAGGAGTCATGTCTAAATCGGGAGTCTATCCAATCTATTTTTAGTCACTAGCACCATTGGGTCCACTTAGCCTAATTGGGGCACATGTTTCAGTTACTAAAGTGTGGGGAACACTAATTGATTCCTACTACCACTGATTGCACTTGCATGCATCAGTTTAGGAGCCTCCTAGACCAATCCCTACAATTTAGGAGCCACTAGGAGTGCCGAAACCAACCAAGGTTAGTTTAATTGAGTGGTGACTGGTCAAGCTAAGTTAGGAGTCAATTACATTCAGTTCTAGTCCTCTACATTCAGTTAGCACTAGTTTTACATGGTTGCATGCAGGAGGGGTGCATTTCTCACCTACCATAGTCAATTAGCCCTAGTCAACACTAAATGTAACACTTGAGTTGTGTTTTAGAACTCTGATGAACTCTGGTTATGGTTTAGACAAGGGCAATTAACTATTGAGTCCTCCGATAGTGATTTAGACAAGGTCTTAGTTACCTACAGTCAAGTAGAGTCTAATCAATTTGAATTTCCTCATGTGGATTCGAATTGCATGTGGATATTTAAGCCATTGTACTTCATTGTAATTACTATCTAATTACTTTTGATTAATGAAAGCATTCACAGTTGCAAGCCATTTTTGCACTGTTTCATTCTTCAATTGCTAAGTAAATTGTGTGATCTATTTTGTGAGTTGTGTGTTTGTCTACAGATCTATGTGCTCAATTTATACTGTTCAATAGCATCTATTTGTTCTTTGCACACCAAAAATGCTTCAGACCATGTTTTGAATTTGTTTTTTTGAAAGACACACTTATCTCTGTGTAGAACATACAGGATCATTTTTTCTCTAAAAAAATTCTCAGGATATTTTTCTTTGCTGTAATGTATGTAGCGTATGATACATGGCCTATTTATTTTGGTTGTTGTTCCATGCATAGAGCAATAATAAGATGCAAATTGTGCCAATGAAATATTTTTGAGCTCTGCAGGCCGCACGATGTATTTGTCTAAAATAGAAGCGGAGACAATGCCTTCAGAATCATCAAGCTCTTGTTCCAAAAGCATAGGCCTTTTCAACATAGCTATTTGTCTATCATCGTGCGTTGTGTTTATGAAAATTGTTTTTCTTGATGATGAATGAAGAGGTAATGATAGAACAAAATGGACTGCTTGTATAATGGACATTTGTTGCATATTCAAAAGTGCATTTCCAAGTTTGCGTATGGTTTGAATTTTCACATCATTATCGACAAAGCAATGGTATTTGATTTTCTTGAAGGAAGTTGTCAAATTGCAATCAAATTTTGCTATGTAAGAACTAAAATATGTTGCTGCTGCATAGGCATCCAACACACATTGTGCATCGTTGTTCACTTGCCATAGTTTTGGTATTGACTTTGAAAATGGATTTATCCAGATGTCAGAAGGGTCTCATTTTTGTATCAATGTAGAACAAATCAACAAAATGTAATTGTCACTTGTTAATTGAAATTCCATTAAGAAATCATCAAAGGTAGTGTTTATTTTGTATTCTCGATTTTCCAAAAATGCAGAAATTTCTTTGGCTTTCTATTGCAAAAGATTATCACTATCTTCTAATGGGTGCAATATTACAGTTTTATCAATACGGGGTAGCAGGAAGTTGAATCTACATTTGCAGTGTTGATTTTTTCTACAAGTTTTTGTGTGGTGGTATGTTTGAATTTTTAAAAAATTCTCATCTAGGAAAGATGAGTCTATTGACAAGTAGGAATCGATGAAAGAAGTAATTTCATTGTCAGTATTTTTTCCATAGATTGGTGCATCTTTAATCCACAAAAGGCCATGTTCATGTTCATTTCCTCTTTGTTGGAACTCTGTTGTGAAGAAAAAGTCTACGATCTTCCCGAATATTTGATCATTATTTAATAGTAAAGACTTTAACACTACTATTCTATGTCTGTAGTAACGACTATAAATGACTGGTTGTCTTCTGATTTATGAATCAATTGTTTGTGTTTCGAAAATGTCAAGTGCATTTTCTTTGTTGTTTTCTATAAGTTGTTCCAGTGCTATGCATAAAGGACTCCAAAGATGCTCTGCACTTGTAAATGTTACAAAAAATGTTGGTGGCCCAAGTTGTCGAATCATAGCAAATAGATATTTTTTCATATTCTCATAATAGTCAGGGGATTTTCTTATCGCTTTCAACGAATGATATGCTATTGGAGTCTTAAGAAATTTCTCAAGACTAGCTTTTGATTTTACTTCTTTGGCTGTTATTTTTTCCCTTCAGTTCACCAATGCGTATTGAAATCCAAGCAGTATTAGATAATTGTTTTATAATCACATTGACTACTTTAAAGAATATATTTGTTCCATGTCTCTTCAAATCTTTTATTTTGTGCTATATCTCCCATTTTGCTACATGTTGATACGAGAAGCATTCGAGAATGTCTTCTGGTCTATTAAATCCAAAAAAAAGTGTAGGGAAATTCAATTCTTCTGAATACTTATCTTGAAAGATGCCTAGTGGACTAAAGTGTTCTAATGGTGCTATTTCTACTATTTTATTTCTCAAGTCATCAACAAGATTTGTTTCTCCATATCCATGTACCAATGTTTCAGATACCATCTCTATGTCATTTTCATTGTCATTTTTTTATGTCTCTTTAAGAGGATACAAGTTGTTTTCCTCTTGCTGTATTGTTTTGTTAAATATTTTTTCCCAATCATGGTTGAAAACAACACCTTTGTCTTTGTACAACTTGGTTTTGCAAAGGTCTTTAAGTGCGGTCATCACAGCATTTGGGCAGATAGTTCCAGAAAGGAATGCATTTTTGTACTGTAGTTTCCTTTTTAGCACAACAACAATTGTTGTTATGTCATCCAAGTTTCTAGGCAATGCCAATTGAATCTTGTCTAAATCAGCGGGCACATTGATTATTGTTCCAGTGAGGCCTAGTTGTGCTCTTTTGTAGCCAAGTTGTCTAACTTGTGCAAATGTTGTTCTAGGTGACACCAAATGTTCTTCCAATGATGTCAATGAAGCCACAGATGGTAGTAGAATATTGCGACAAATTTGTGAAGGTGATGCATACGTTGGAATACGCCCATTGTTTAGTTCCTTCTTACAAAATTTGCAAATTTTTCTATGAGTTGAAAGGAGACTAAAGTTTCGAAGAGATTCAAAATATTTAATTGCTAGCATTGTTTCTTTGTTTACTGTACGTATATCGGCTTTGAAATGCAAGCGTTGGAAAATGGCACATGGGTATATGGCCGTATCTTGAATGAGTTTCTGGTATCAAGATATTGCTTTGCTTGTTTTTTCAATTTGTGTTGTCTTTGAGGTTTAGCTTCTCCCTATGAATGAATTTTTTTTTCAGTGGTCGTAAGTTTTTGCATGCAAATCTACATTGCAACATTGGAATGTCTTTTGCAACGGTTCAGAGTTTGTGTAAATTCTCTACATCTAGTTGTTGATATTTTGTTTGCTGCTTGTTGAGAACCGTATGTTGTTGTTTTGTGCTATAAATCATGTTTTGTGTTTCTGCCAAAGGTTCCAAATGACTGCATTTGTTTTTTTCATTGTGGTATTCACGAGCCAAGTTTTTCATTTTTTTTCTATGTTTTTTTGTTGGCAAAGGAAGAATATTTTCAATTAACAAAGTCGAAGTTTGCAAACAAATTTGATCAATAGGCACAGTTACCAATGGTTTGAAATGTGAATGCAAATTTGTGATAGGATGTTGTAGCAGATATAGTTCTTTATATGATTTGCTTGATGGGGAAAACTTGTGAACAATATTTTTGGAACTAGTATTCCAGAGGCATATATTATTGTTCAGAATTTTAGACATCCATTGGATGCAAAATTCATCTCCTTCTATGTGACCAATGCAATATGGCTCAGCCAATTGTATAACATATGCTTTCCTACTAGGCAGGAAAAAAATTTCGCTAGCTCTATTTGCAATGATAGATGTCTCTAGTGTTTTGATTGCTCTGCTATCATTTTCAAGTAGGCAATTGCAAAAGGTTTGTGCAATTGTCTTTATAACACTACAAGTGTCTAATAAAGTTTCAAACTTGCAAATAGATTCAAAAAAAGACTCATGACAATCAACATTGAGTTGAGGAACAATTTGCAAGCTTTACTTAGAAAGTATTGTTTGCAAACAGAAAATCTCAGCGCCCTTGTTTTTGCATATGTCTAGGTCAAGTGTCTGAAAAAGCGGCTGGATCATATGTCAATTATTTTGTTGGCTCCTATATGAAAGCAAAGGTTAAAAGTGCCCAGGTGCTGGTGTTTGGTTGTGGAACAATAGATTGTAGCAGTATCCAGTTGTTTTAGTATTGAAATGAAGGTGTGTTGTTTGTTTTGTTAATGACCAAACAACGATTGGCACTTTTAGCCAATTAGAAAACCATTTGATAGAGAAAATGTCACCCCATAGTCCATAGAGGTTTTTTCATTTGGGCGGGAAGAAATTTGAGACATATGATCTAGATATTCATCAATATCTAAAACGCCATGCAAATATTTTAAGTAGTCAACTGCCAAGTCCGTTTGCAATGATTCAAGTGCAGCAAGATCTCCACATTGCAAACAAACTCGAAAATGATTAATTGTTTTTTCTCTTATTTCAGTAGATGTATATCGAAAATTCATGAGAATGACCAATGCATCAAATAAACAATCTCCAACATTGTAGTGGAAATGTTGCAATCGAAACAAGTTCGATCGAGCTAAAGGACTATCTATTTGTTGCCATTCTGACTTTTTGAGTGCGAAGGAATTTGTGTCTAAAGTATTGCGCATTGCATATGTGTTTCTATCAAAGTTGTTTGGAGTTGGAACAGGAAGAAACAGACTTTATTATTTTCTCTTTTGTTTTCATTTGTCCATGGGTTGTTGTACCACAAAAGCAAGAAAGCAGAAACAGATGCACCTGAAAATTATTTGTGAAAGAGATATTAAGCAAAAACATTTGAGAAAAAAAAAGAGGCATTAGGAATAACAAAGTAGCAGAAGCAAAAGAAAATTACCACAACACGTGTGATTGTTTATAACAAATAACTGATTTTGATGGCAAGTAGCCAGTAGCTCTATTCTTGCATCGTAATAGATGGGAATTGGAATAAAGTTAACAATGTGTTGGCTAGGGGTTAAAAATATGCATTGGCGCCAGATGGCTAGTTTATATATGACTTTGCTGCAACCCCACCTAGGATGTGCTTAGAGAATCTAAGCCTAATGCTGTCATTTGTTTATGCTATTTAACGAGTACCACAAGTGTTTGGACGTTAATGATTGGATGGATCCCCTCATGCATTGCGCTTAAAACTTTGGTATATATGGTAGAAGCTTTGTTGGTTTGTTGGGCTAGGAAGCTTCATGCACAATAAGATCATTTTCAAGCTTCGTTATATATGGGAGAGCTAAACTAGCCATGAACGGGAGATCGGGTGTAGAATTGGTGTCTGTCATTATGGATGGATGGCTACTAGAAGTACCGGTACTCAAAGAACATGGACTTAATGAAGGTCAAATAGTTTCCAAAGAGGACAAGATAGATGGAATGGGATACACAAAACATCTATGTTCTAAAATAATAGTAAGAGCGGGAATCCCTCCAAAAAATGAGCGACGCTATTGTAACGTATGAGAATGTATTGGGGTCCTAGAGGTTGCAATGTCCATACTATTTGTTATTTCTCATAAAATGAAATGGAACAAGACGTAAAAATCCAAGACCCTACAAGAATAATGGAAGCAAATTTCAATAATTCTAAATCAAATGAAAGTTCAACTGGTGCAGGCTTAATATAATGCCAATGATTTTTCAAGACAAATTAGTGTCGTATAAAAAGAAAAAAAACTCTTATCCTAAGAGGTGCTAATTGAATGCTTTTGTAAATAAATACTCTTTTTCAAACTTTCTTTAACAAGTGGTCATGATCTCCACATTAGATCCATTCGGGGGTTTTCTTTAACCTATCTAGTTTTCTAATTCCAGGCTTCTAAAAGCTACAGGAGTAGCTAGAACTACTCAGATATACTGGGCAGGAGGAGAACCCTTTGGAGCTCAAGAAGCTATAGAAGCATTGAAGAAAATTTTCCCTAATTTCCACAACAAGAAAAGCCTTGTATTTCTTGGGGAGTTGGATTCCTTTAGTATGAAAGCATCTCTTTTTGCTGCAATTGACTATGTTGTTTCACTAAAACATGAAGTTTTTCATGCCATCCCATGGAGGAAATATGGGCCATGCAATCTAGCCACTAGTTCAAATGCTAAAACACTTCTATTTTCTTTTGATTACCTGAAGATTTGTATTGTTTTGTAATTATGTTTATTATTGTTTTTTAATTATGTTTGTTATCCATCAAAGGGTGTCCTTCTATAATTATACTATACAAGGACAGAAGCTATATGCGGGTCACAAAAAGCACATAACTTCCAAGGAAAGGAAGATGCTTCCTTACTTCCTTAATGAAGCATTGTCTGAACAAGACTTCAATAGGGTTAACAGGCAGCTGAATAACAAGTCACTTTGCTTGCCAGAATACAAAACAGATAAGCCAAGTCATGATACTGTAGCCAACCCTTTTCCTAATGCATGTGAAAATCTCAACTCAAGTCCCTTGTTCTTGTCTCTTCCATGGAATAGATGTTATTTATTTTTATTTTTTTGGGTTCTTTCTCATGAATCCATCTATTTACAAGTATTTGAGTACATGATTCTAAACCCCACTTACTAAATTTGATAGTATGGACTAAATTCATTTTTTAGTGGGAGAAGAATGGGTGTATCAAATCAATGGGTGAAATTTTTGCTAAGCAAGTTTGCTGCGGTTTGTGGGTTGGATAAGAAGGTAAATTGGTACTTCGGATGAAATCGATTCGATATAGCGATGCAATATCCAAATCTAGCCAACATCCATGATTTATGTTTGACAATTACTATCAATCCAGTGAATGCAAAGAGCCAATGGTTTTACCCTAGATTGGAAAACTTAACACACACAATTTATTTCACTCCTTTCATTTTCAATATGGTGCTTTTTCTTGGGTAGAGAATCCAACTTCACTATTGGAAGAAGTTTGTTGGAATTGCAAAAATTATACACAATCCTTCTAGCACCCATGCCTATTGCTGGACAATAAACTCAAAAGGAAGGAGCGGCAATTTAAAAAGAGGTACTAGGAGCAAGATCACGATATGAGGACATTTTCTAGAATTTTCAATGTATTTATTTTGTTAGTGTTGTTTCTTGTAGACAATTACTATTTCATCTACCCAGATTGCTAGTGTTTTTGTTTATAGATAATTTTTACTGGTGATAATTTTCATGGGAAACACACAATAATCAATATATGGATCAATGAGTTCTCTTCAAAATATTTGGATACAAAACTTGACAAAGAAACCTCTTATAGCTCAATCCATGTGCTACCCCCAAAATGTATCACGTTGGTGTTAAATATGAATCTCTAAAACACTAGAACTAGTATGGAAAAAGCATGCTACAACTGTATCCTATGGCTGCCACTGATTTTATCATCTGTAAATTCAGTAAAAACACCCGATACAACTTTTCCTCCATCACGATCTTACTGCATTAGGACAACACCATGCAACCTATCTGTATGGAAACCAGTCTGGGAAAACTCTTATACAAGAAATGCTTTGGCAGTTTCTGGCTAGTTTAAAAAACAATTTCTCCAACCCTATGTTTGTGTTTCCCTTAAAAGGTGTGTCGTTGATGCTAATTATGAACCCCTGAAACATTATACATAGCCTTAAATACAGACCCCACAGCTGTATCCTATGGATGCAACCGATTTTATTGCTATTAAATCCATTGAAAATATCTCACACAACACTTTCTCCATCAGTATGTTGTTGTTCTATGAGATTGCCTTGCCAAACTTGCGAGTCTTGGGCGAGTGGTGCTTCATTGCAAGTTTATCCAACAATTTAATTTTTCATGGATTCCTATGTATTATCGAATATTCTTAAAAGCGCACCTTGCAATTCTAATTGAATCTATCTCGTTATGTGGTCCATCTTACTGTTTCAAACTACTGATGTTCTCATCTAACAAAACCCTATAAATAATTGTCTCCATCAAGATGGTCTCATATACTTCAACATTGGTGAAAGTATATTGACCTATATTAAAGTATTCTTCTTTACATGTTACCAATAGCTATTTCTACACTGACATTGATATAAATCCAAATTAAGGCCACCCAATAAATAGTTTTGACACCAAGTAAAAGAGTACTTCAAGATCATAGATCGCCTCTCTCTATCTATAACAAAAGTTGGCATAAATGTCCAATAACTCAATTGGACGATACTATTTATTTAATTTACAACCTTGACCCTCTTCTGGTCAAGTTGTCCAAATTTTTATAGTTTCTTCAATGGTGATTTAAATAGTTTGATTCCAGGACAATTTCACATTGTACATCCACTCACATGTAAAATGGTCAAAAAAATAGATTCAATTCTGAATTAATTGATTTTGAGAATTTTTTACATTACGTTGTTCTATGTGAAAGTTACAAGAGTTCATAATCTACTTTGCCAAACCAAATCACTACTTCAAACCTCAATATTGCAAAGATATATCAACCACCATAAAACTAGAAGAAGATTAAAATCATCCCTTCCATAGTATACCTTAGATGCTCCAAAAAATCAGGTGAAAAGCATATTCTTCCTAATAGAATATAAACCAGAGGGAAAATAAATCAAGTTCCAAGCCATTTACAAGAAAGAACTACATCCTTCAAAAAAACAAAGCTTAAAAAGTAAGCTTGTTCTCAAGGAAGAGAGACGATGATTGAAAGACTTTTTTAGAAATGTTCATTATTTAAGACAAAAGAATTATTGCATTTGTGGAAAACACTAACACTATGCACTCTTATTGCAATAAAATAGTATAGATTAGAAACAACCAAGCATTGATGCACAAGTCTGAAAAAACAAAAAATAAAAGCAATTACGCAATCAAGTTTTCCTTTCTTAGTAGTAAATGAAGAAGCATTTCTATATATTAAAATGGATAGCTCCAAAAAGTAAATATAAAAATAGGTAGACACATAAGTTTACGCTTCCAATGATAAATCAAGGAGAATTCCCTATATTGATATCTCGACAAGATACTCTGCCCTGAATTGTGCAACAACGTCAAAGTATTATGAACGTGTTTTGGAAAAAAAATTTAATAGAATCCATGCAGATTAAATGTTAAACATGAGTCCCATCTAGCTAAAGAAAACATATAAAACAACAAAGCAATAAAATAAAATAAAAACTATCTCACAACAGAATTTCAACCCAAAATCTGACACCTTGCATGTCTGAAATTCAACACTTCTCTGTCGCATTTTCGACACATACACTTTTTTTTGTAATCGGTGGTGTAACGTCGGATATTCAACATTCTACCAATGTGGGTCAAAGATCCGACACACCATTGTGTCGCATATTCAACCGTTTTTCCTTCCAAAGTGCCAACAAAAATTGCATAAACCGTTGAAAATTCGATGCCCTCCAACCCTTGAAGTGTCGGCCTTCCAATGGACAGAAGTGTCAAAGGAATGGTGATGCCATCGGTATTTTTATTGAGACAGTGTTGGAAATCTGACGCCATCTGACACTTGAAGCATCGGCCATTTGACACTTGAAGAGTTGGCCTTCCAACGGGAAAAGGGTCAGAGTCATGGTGACGCCGTTGGATATTCGACGCGGCCTAACACTTAAAGCATCGGTCGTCTGATGGTCTAAAGCATTAGATTCATGACATTGCCATCGGACGGTTTCATCGAAGTGTCTGAAGAACGTCGAAAAAGCGACGCCTGTTAGTGTATTTTAAAAAAAAAAATCGAAAGATTTCACTTAGTTATAGCGATTTGATAACGAGTGTGGGCTGGGGAGTTGGTGGCTTACATAGGAAATTCCTCTAGAAAATCGTTCAACCTTCCCCTAGGATAAAATTTTGTACATTAAAGCAGGATCCTCCCAAGCACAACAACGATTTTGTATATGGTCTCTCAAGACATCGATTTGTCATGCATGTGGGCTCGGGATTTGGTGATTTGAGTAGTAATTGCCTTCCCCAGCAAAGTCTATTGTCCTTCCAAACTAAATCATTGAGTTTCCAATGCACACACATCATCATGCACAACAATTTGCTTCTACTAAGCTCACATAACTATTTAACTCTAGATGGCGAGTCCAAATTGGATGTTCATTGATGTTTTTACTTGTCTTTGCTTCCAAAAGGAATCGTTGTGTGTGTTGGTGTCTATATTCTATCAAAGACAACAATTTACCTTCCCAAAGCTAAATCACTATGTATACTTTCTCAACTACCTTTCAAAGACAACGATTCCCTCTGCCATTACTTAGACAGCAAAATAGTGACAAGTGCATCCTTGGGAGAGGCTGGCAATTACTAGTCCTAGAATGTCGGTTATCAAGATTTTACCCCCACATGGTTTCAGCCTAGAATCTAACCACTGAAGGAAACTTGTTTGGACCAGACATTGGTGAGTTGACAAGTAGCTCAGATGATCGAGTAGAGGTGAATATGTGGAGTGTGTCAAAGGGCTCAAAGAGAGAGTCTTTACATTCAAAATTGTCAAACATTTTGGGAGATGAGTTTGAGAATACAAGTGAGAACAAACCTGAGTTTGAGAATATAGGAAAGAAGAATCAGCAAGTTTCTGAACAGTCAGTGATGGATTTGAGAGAAAACACTAAAGAGCTGCTAATTTTGTCAAATTTCTCTGAGCAGCATGGTTCATTGTTTACGGTCAATTCCTCCTCAGTCATGGATTGCAAGCCTGCAGAAAACAAGTATGTTACATATGTTCCCATGATTAGAGCCTGTTCCAGTAATGGTACCTCACCATTATTCTGAGATTTTTCCTTGTCTAAAAGACAGCTGTTAGAATTAACCCTGACTGAACTATCTTAAATGTTGTTTAATATAAAACCCAAAAAAAGTAAAAACAATACTATGTTTAAACTTGCAATACCTTACTCTCTTGCAGAAGGTGTTGATGTCCTTGTCCAAGGTATCGAGAAGACTAATAGCCTGTATAACCATGTTATCCACTCTATTGACATTGAATTTCACGTTGGCTCTACTGTAGCTGTGCCCAAGACCCAATTGAGCCTTCTCCAAGTCTATGTGATTCAAGATATGTGATTTCAACTCAATGGCAGACAAGATTTATAAATATACTTTGTTGTTACAGAAGGGTACCTAAACCAAACAAGAATTTAGAAAAGTCACTTCCTATTTGATTCATAAAAGACTTGTACTAACAACCACTTAATGGCAGATTAGCTTGGAGTCATAGCTAAGGGATGTAGACACTGGTTATGCTCGTCTTGTTGTATTGTTGGTTTAGATATTAGGACTCTTTTGATGATTATGTATTGATGACAAATTGAGTATCCTAGAGAATACATAAGGAAGACTTTTAATAGTTTTCTTAAATTTCTTTATTTTTGAATGATTGACAAAAAAATAGTATCCAACACACTTGAGTCCTCGCAGGACTAGTCAAAGGTATATTTTTATTTATTCCTTGGGAATATCAAATATAGTGATTTTAAAACACATCTCAGAGAACAAAGAAATCATGGATCTGATATAAATTTAAGTTAATAAATAAATCCTTTTAACTTTCAGTATAAATATGATTCATGAGTCCTAACTAAAGAATTAAACGACACTTATGGGAAATTGACCTCAACTTGACAGCTGTTAGAATTGACCCTGACTGAACTATCTTAAATGTTGTTTCATATAAAACCCAAAAAAAAAGTAAAAACAATACTAAGTTTAAACTTGCAATACCCGACTCTCATGCAGAAGGTGTTGATGTCCTTGTCCAAGGTTTCGAGAATACTAATAGCCTGTATAACCATGTTATCCACTCTATTGACATTGAATTTCACGTTGGATCTGTTGTAGCTGTGCCCAAGACCCAATTGATCCTTCTCCAAGTCTATGTGATTCAATTACAGAGCTTTGTTTACTCTTTTTTGCATGATTCCTCAATGTCAAAATTAAATATCCATTCAGTTGATGCTATGACTCATTTTGCTCCAAACCAAGCCAGGATTACTACATATCAGCACTATGTACATCCATCAATTACAATTACCTAGGATATGTATGAACAGAATTAGTCAAGGACATGCAAAAATATTATAAATGGACAAATAGAAGAAAACAATGTGGTTTAGACCTTCCTTAATTTCTATACTCAGATTTATAATACGATCACACTTTGTCTCTTAGGAGACAAGTCACTAAGGAAACAATGGACATACATGAGAGAGAGATAGATAGGTAGTTATAGGGCAGAGTGAGACAAATACAGACCACAAGGTCACGAATCAATACTGTCAACCTCAAAACATATATAAAAAACAAAAAAATCTATTTGCATTTGCAACAGCTGTCGACCCAATAGCTCTCCACCCACAAAACTCAAAATCCCTAATCGAGGTTCTACACCCATCTTGATGAGATTTAAACCAGATTTAGTTAATTTTTTTAGGCCTTTCTGGCCACAAACAACTGCACCTAACTGGACTAAATTTTTAACAACTACACTTATTGCCTCATGGCTTGGGGCTTGCGATCCAAACTCCACTCAGTGGCATCCATCCACAGTATCTGACCAAAGAAACACCTTATCCTACTGACCTGCAAGCAACAAATACAGTAAAGACAGCAATTTACCTTCCCAAAGCTAAATCACTATGTATCCTTGCTCAACTCCCTTTCAAAGACAGCGATTCCCTCTGTCGTTACTTAGACAACAAAATAGTGACAAGTGGATCCATGGGAGAGGCTGGAAATGCAGGAAAAACATTGATCTCCCTTATAACCCAATTTATCCAAATTTATCATGCATTTCCATTTGTAATTTATTATATAGGATTTCCATTTTTATGCTTTGTGTTGCTATTGTGTTTTCTACAGGCTGGGAGCATGAGTTTATAGCATCCAATCCTTTTGCAGCTAGGGAATCCCTTTATTTTCCTGGAGAGATGTCAACAGAGCTTTTATGAAATATTTTATTATAAGAAGACCAATGATCAGTGGGTCAATGTCTTTGATGCAGTGCATGGATTCTATGAAGGCTTTGGCTGCTAAAACAAATAGATATTGAAGTCGAGATATATCACGGTCTAATAATAAATTATTTGCTGGAAGAAGAGAAACTCTATAAGGATTCACACTTGCTTTTTACTACAAGCAAACATAATGTTCTATTATAACCAGCATCGATGGCTAAGTATTAAGCACAACGATTACCAGCTAACTACTTTGTATTATCTATTATACATGGGGCAAGGAATGCCTTATTGTCTATGACTTTGTACAAAGAGGCAATCTTTAAGAGGGCCTTCATATTGAAGAGCATAAACTAATGATTCCATATAAATATTGGTTTACAATGGCTATGGAGTTGTAGGAGCATTAGATTGGCCCACTTTTGACAAGCAAAATGAAGCCCACGAAAAGGTTGATCACAAAAATAAATTGTATGTTTTTTCAAAGTTTTTTCTTAAAACTCCTATTCTAGCTTTGTTAATGCATTCTAATGATATAGGCTTGCCTATGGATTCACAGGGGAAACTTATCAAATATATTACTATTTCTTCTTTGGATTTATGGTAAAATGATGGGTGAATTCTAGATTTTCATGCACATGCAAGATTGATGCTAGCATTGTTGGAAGAACACAAGCACAAGGAGGATCTAGGGTTTTCTTGGTTGCTCCATTGGTAAAGTTTGGTGAAATTATGCTTCTATGGATTGAATGGTGGTTATAATGCTACGTTTTCTCTGAATTAGAGCTTTTTACCAGCTTTTGTCAACTTTTACATGTTATAAAACATCCTCTTGAAGGATTTTTCTCTTGTTTGTCCTTAGATCTCTGAATTTTTCCCTAATTAGGATCCTCCAACAAACCCTATAGGTAAATATAGTAGTATTTCATGTGTAAATATATGCACTTGCGTGATTAGTGTAGTGTTAGATTAGATCTACGTTTTTATAAACTAGAAAACCTTAGTAATTTATAAAATTCAATAATCCAGAAATAACAACAATTTTCAAATTATAAGCCACCCTCAAATTTTGGTCTGACTATTTATCCCTAGATCCTCCAATGCATCACCTATCTTCTTGTCTACATCCACGAACTTGAGAAGCAACCGAAAAAAACCAGTCAAAAGTCAGAGTTAGGGTTTCATACTTGACATGTTTCAGGGGTTGGGATAATTTGGCCTTGATAAAAGGTTACTTTATGCCTTACAACGACCCCATTTAATTGTTTAGAAGGGAAATTTAGGGACTCTTTCATTACTGATCAGTGTTACTATCGTTTCTATCCCTAAAACCTATCAAAAAGACCTGCAAAATCAACCAAGTTAGGGTCATATTTGAGTTATGGGGAAATCTCAACAATATAATTGAATTCTGCCTTCCAAAAGCATTCTTTTCAGGCTAAGGAGTAATTGTATAAACCCTTAAAAGGATGGTTAACTTAGCTGGTAATTCATGTTGATATACCAACGTGTACAATGGGGTGAAAAGTTACAATGGAAACTGAAAATACCAATGTGTACCATGCCCAACTCACAACCTACAGGAATAAGCAAAAAATATAAACATAGGTTTACCACTGCACAATCAACCATTAAAGTTGAACAAGATATGAGATTAATAAACAAATTACAAAACTACTAGAGAAAGATAAACTGGGGCAGATAACAATATACTCATGCGGAATAATAGGGAAACAACGCTTCAGATACCATTTTCCTTACAAGTCTATCTATCTTTTTCTGTCTTTTGACCTTTCATATTCCCATCAAACTCAAATGCCTATCAAATTTCTTGTAATGAAATGCCTACATTTAATTTTGTTGTCCTAGCTATATGGTATTGGTAAAGTATTACCAAGGGGCCAGTTATCCAGATAAATCAAAATATTTAAGGTAATTGTTTAGATCAGATATAACAAAGTTTGCCTCTATGTATGGTAATCATCATCATCAACTAAATGTATGTGTGTGCACATGCATAAATACCCAATACACATCTCAATCAAATAAAAGAAAACATAATTATACCTTGATTTCTGGATCTTCACACTGTCTTCTTATGCTTTACCTTTCAAAACATCATTCAACATACTTCATTTTTTGTCCTGTTGCAATAGTTTCATGTTAGTACCCATCAAATATATTTATGTTTGTTTATGAAAATAACAAAACCAATCTAAATAAATACAATTCTATTACAATGTAAATTACAATACTATTCAACTATTCAAGTAAATTAATTGTTAAGAATATATCACCTGATAAAACATGGATAACCAAAAATACTATGTATATAAGGCCACCGATCTAATAAAAACTCCATTTCTTGCCTCTTAACTATGGAAATGTTTCTCAACGCTATCTGTAACAAGTTCCAATGGGGGAGTCAAATAGCAATAGTGAAAATTACACAGTAAAAATATAGAAATAGATGTTTTTTAATGTATTCTTCCTTACCATTCATTGAGCTCCTCTCTGTTTCGAGAATAATTTAATATTCTCTACTAAACAGGACCAACCACATGAAGGTGGAAGCTCTTATGGCCCCTCCCCCCCTCACGTCACTCTCAACTCCCCAAACCCAATGCCTATGCTTGCAAATAACAATTTATTTCAATATTCCACAATGCAAATAACAATGCATCTACAATGCAAATTATTTCACTCAATAGTTGAAAAATTCTTTCATTAAATCATTCTTTAAAGCATTCATTAAACCATTCAATCATTCAACAGCTGAAAAAACCATTCATTAAAACACTAATTTAGTCAATGGCAGAAAAAAAATATATCAGTAAACAATTCAGTAAAATTCATTCATGAAATAGAAAAAAAAAGCATTATTTTTTTTTATAAATAAGAATTACTCAAAATTTGTTTAGTCACTTTCTTTTTACTGTTCTTCTCTATAAATATTTAGTTTGAGTCACATCTTTGGGAATCTGATCATTGGTATCCCTACTAGTCTACTCGCAAGGTTGAACTTCAGGCGAGGGGCAATGAATTTCTGCAATAATGTCAAAATCTTTCTTTAATATATTTATATTTTGATAAATACAAGTAATTCATTTAAAAAACATTACGAATGTGTGTTTTTACCTGCAATGTGCACATCAACATGTTCAACATTATCTCGTACTGGCCCAACATGTTCCATGTTATGATCTGCAGCTACATGCTCTGTAGTTGAATTGTGTAGAATTAGAATTAATGTTCATCATCTACAATGGTCTATAAAAAACAGTAGCACGTTAATAAATTCATTACCAGGATGAGAAGCATGATCTTCGTTTGGTTGGTCATGTACTACATCCTCAAAATGAACGGGATCATTACTTTCCTACACAAAAAGGAATAAATAATTTATGTTGGTATATTTATAAGGAACAAATTGCATGAGCATTAATAAATTATCATTAAACTATGCAGTTTTCACATACCTGGGCACCAAATGGATCAGCAGAAGATCATGTAGTATTCCTAGACAAGCTTCTCCGGTGTTCAAAAACAATGTCAAAGACATGTTCGAAGCCAAGCTTCATGTAATCTGCACTGGGCAATTCTTTGAACTGGTCGGCCTTCATATTTGCATGAGGTCATTAATTTTAAAGCCTTTTGTCAGAACAAAACAAAAATAATAATCTGTATGATATTTGGATGCAGATTCAGGTTTTGCAATACTTACATATCGAGCCGCCAAGTTGGAGTAACCACCAGGCCTAAGCTTGTGTTGGCCAATTTTTTCAATTCTTGCCTTTGTGGCCTTAGATGTTTCCAAGAGCCTAATTAATTTTTTAAATACATTAGTCGATGTACCAAAATCGATATAAAAACTAGTAATAATAAGGCTTACCACTACATTTTGGAATGTATTGCATACCTCCCTATTCCACCTGGTGGTATCTTTCCTAATTTTCTCAGGCCCTTCTCTTTTCCATCTTCCACCAGCTCTTTCCACTCCATATATGGAATCATTGGAGGGCACTCATACCTAGGGTTCTTTTCTAGGTGAACCCTATATTGATCTCGGACAATCTTTAGATGTTTTCCAGCCTTTTGCAGTACCTTCAATGTATCAAAGGTATCTTTTCCAAACAGAAAAACCAAGCGATTAGTCAGATCATCCTTTAAATCTTTTGGCTACTTGTTCCACATTGTGCGGATGGTGGAACCGAAGATATCCAAGGCCAACTCATTCATGTGTTTATAAAATATATCATTTCCTACAAAACATTATTGCCATCATTAGTCAACATTAGAAAATATTATCGGTATATTAGACACAAATTATAAAAAATAAATTGAACAATCTATAATGACCTGGAATCCTCTCTATCTTTATTGGAACCAGTTCTTCATTCACCAAAAATGTACACTTTATTGAACCAGTGCTAGTCACATGAGAATATCCAGGAAATGCTTCCACATCTCTATCTAGCCCTGCATCCACCCCTTCTTCTGCGGCATTTGTTGTGGGTGGGGCAACATCGGCTGCACCCTCCACTGCCCTCGACGGTGTCGCAAAGCGTGTTACCGATTGTTTAGTGGACAATATGGGAGCAGTATGTGGTGTACGTGGAGTGGTTTGGTCACTAGGACCAACATTGCCTTGACCACCACTGATAATCTCCATAGCACGTTGTAAATTAAACCCATTATATTATAAGTTCAACAGCATATAAAATCAAATATTATAAAGTTTTTATAAATGAATTTACATTTTTATTCGATAACTTACGTCCACTTGTTTACGTTGCTGTAACAACAATTGAATCCTTTGTTCGAGCCCTTCTCTTAGTGGAACTACCAATATCAGACGAATCAATTCCTCATTTTGTATTTCCCTTGGCCTTTGTAGCACCCTCAACGGGTCTGCAGACTCTCTAATTTCACTATCTCTCATCAAGCGAGAGACCTCATTCTATAAAGAGTTTTGAGACGTCATTTGATAAATGGAATCCCCTGTTTGCAATTGAAATATATATAAAATTGCTTAGCATTTGAAAATATAGTGTGTGCAAATAATTATATTAGGGATTACATCTAGGATTACCTGACGCTTAGCCGAGGGTGTGGTCTGATCAACAGATGGGGATTTACCTCGATCAGCCACCTGCAAAAAAATTAGAGAACAATATCACAATGAATGCAATATGTATAAGCTAACAAATAGAGAACAAAAAAAAAATAAACACTATTCTACATGTTTTATATGTGTACATTTTTTTAATATTTAGAATGTGGAATTACATTTAAGTTAAATGGTTTCCTCAAGTCTCCAGTCATCTGATCAACAGCTGGGGACTTTCCCTTGTCTATCTGCAAAAAAGGTAGACAACATTACCATCATGAACGCAACCATAAAAATGAAAGAATACATAACAAAATAAACATAATGTGTCACGATATACATGTTATCAATTTTAAAGTATTTGAAATGGAGAATTACATTCATGTTTGGTTGTTGCCCTGATGCTGTAGTCGGCTGATCAATAGCCGGTTAGCTTCCCTGATCAACACTCTGCATGGAAAATCGAGAATATTATATAAATGAACCTAATATACTAAAGAAAATACATAACAACGTATCTGTATGTCCATCCTAAATTTAATATTACATTGGAAATATCGATGTATACCTGTTGCCTTGACTCAGGTCGACAAACATCTACGGAGATGGAGGTGCCCCTGAGAGAACCCTGCATCAAAAAAATACTAAAAGTTACCTAAGGAAACATGAAAAGTAGATAATTTCAATTATATGCTAACAAAATTTCCTATAGATGTTAAAATAATTAATAAAAGAGTGGTTAAATTATTTGGTGTACCACAACCATACTAACATTGTTTGTATCTACACGATTCAAATTGTAATCAATAAGCAGTTCTTCGCCAGCAACTATAGATTTAATTGCACATACAAAGACACGATTTCCTTCACGTGACTTGTATATGCAGTTGGGTTGCTTTAATGTAGACCCTGGTTGTGTACTGTTTATAAACCCCGCAATATTACCGGTTGTTTTTGGCCTTCTGTCCATGTACATCATTGCTCCTTTATTTTGAGATTTGTCTTTCAGTTGTATATAATTTGCTGACAACCCATATCTACGCATACTTCGTGTATATTAGACCAGGCGCATCCAATCATTGTAGTTGTAACAGGGTCCAACATACTCCATCAATTATGTACATCTACCGTATCCAACCTTTATGTCGTCCATGCAAAACAACCCCAATCCATGCAATGAGGACGGTGCAATTCTATATATCCTCTCATTCACACAAAAATCAGTGTTTACTTTAGGAAGATCGCTAGGAACCCATTGTTTCACTAGGTATTGGTACCTTTAGGGCACGTCGATGTCTCCCACTATCTCATCATCATAGGAACATGACCCCCCTCCTTGGAGAAAAAAATTCATGCGTTTGTCGAATTTTCTTCTGATCTCCTGACATCTAGTTGATCTAGCCCGTGTAAACCTACTGGATGTCTCACTTTCCTCTAGCCTTCCCAAACTCCCTTCGCTGGAGGAAGACATGTCTAAAAAATACCTGTTTGGTTCTACCTGCACCGTGGCCAAAAAAAAATTTGGCATAGGCATAGCAAAATACCAGCAAAAAAAACGTGGAAAGACTTATAAGAAAAAAAACTTGGAAAGACTTGTAAGCCAAAAACTTGTTAAAGAAAAAGCTTGTCAAGAATGAGTTTGGTTAATAGGTGTGGGCATTTGGTAGCCCTAAAAATTCTAATGTATGCCCCTCTTTTGGTTACATACAAGTCTCCATTCTAACTTATTGCTTGCATTGCCTTTTGCTAACATGAATTGGGTAGGCTTCATAAGCTTCATATGTATGATTGTGGCCATTGTACTTTAGCCTTTCAACGTTGTCGAGCTTGAGATGATATGTTATGCATATGCATCACATATAACACTGCAATTTATGCCAATATATGTCTATACAAAACCTGGAGGTTCTCCTTTAATGGACTATCTCCTTCAAAGAACATATCTCCTTTAAGTGGTTTTTAGTTTTCCCATGAATGATTTTGTGATGTTGTAGATGATTATCCATTTTACCCAATATGTTTTATGATCTTTTCCATGTTTTCTAGGTTGCACATACTTGTTGTTGATGGCTTCTTTTGCTTGAAAGTTGAACTGCCTAAAAGTGCACAGATCTCATCTAGGACCCTTTAAGAGTCATAATAACAATTATTGTTATAGGATTTTATTCTCCAAATGAAACACCAAAACCATACTTATCGGTTAATATTTGTGTAGGGATGTTTTCCTGATCTCTCCCATAATTTATGATACTAATGGGATAGTATGCAAAAATTTATGTATGCCCTAAGAATTCTTATGTATGCCCCTCTTTTAGTTACATACAATTCTCCATTCTCACTTATTGCTTGCATTTCCTTTTCCTAACATTGCATTTTCCTTTTACTGGCCTAACCTCTTTTCAACAATAATAGTTGCAGATTTAATCAAGTGTTTTTCTACCGAGGTGGATGAGTCAACCAAGTTGACCCCCAACCGAGCTAACTCAGCCTTTGAAACGATTGGAGTGACAAGTTTGGTACCGAACCAAGCAAATCAGGGTATGACAGAATGGATCGGTAACAAAATGGTCCATTCGTCCCAATCCGTACTAAATTGACCAAGTGAATGTGGGAATGCACATCCCACACAAATGACACTTCAATTCAAAAAAAAAATTAACATGGAAATATAAACATCTATACTCTAAACCTACTTCATTGTCGATTCAATTAGCTTTGTAGGATTCCTATACATCATAACACTATTTGGAGTAAAACACAACTTGCTTTGTAGGCCCTAGATGCCACCCATGTGCACAATAGTCAATATATAAAGTAGCCCCCGAATACAAAATCATTCTTCACAAAATAGGGCATGAACAATGTGAACAACCTTCCAGGTGGACCAGCTCAATGAGTAACCTCCAAGCATGTAATATCTCTCATGAAATAGTGTATAAAATAGTGTAAGCATGCTTCAAATTAT
>LPNX010495651.1:5000-13781 GCA_001517045.1 Pseudotsuga menziesii | reverse complement strand
ATATATATATAATCCATGGTGGTGAAGAGCGGACATTTCCAGATCTGCTACTTGGCACGTTCAGGAATGAAAATAATGTTTTAAATACATTTATATCAGTATGTAATATTTTCTGATTCTAAATCTAACCAACTGTCTAAACCACAAAGGTCATCTTATCGTGTTAATTGTAAGAGGGACAAAAAAAATCAGACACGGTGAAAATTGACATAAAATGTTCAAATAAAAAATAGAGGACATCAAAATACCTTGTACTATAATAGACCACCTTGGTTGTACACTAATGCAAACCCGTGTATGAGTTTGAGCCAACATTTACATCCACTCTACAGGATCTCCAGAGAACTAACATCATTATTTTTCCAATAGTATAAAGGAGATGTACTAGAAGATTTGCCTGTACATGTTGATTTTACTGTTTAGTTGAACCTAAATGAGAAACAAAGAGGAGCACTAAGCAAGCTACAACACTTTTTGTGTGCGTCAATGTGCGTGCACATCAAAGAGTCGTAGCTTGCTAAGTCTCCTCTCTGTTTCGTTCAACTTCTCCATGAAATCAACAAGTCCTCGCAAATATTCTAGTACAATTCCTTTACAGTAATGGACAAATAATGATGTTGAGTTCATGGAGATCCTATAGAGTGGATGTTTTAACCTCTTCGTTGCTACTCTGTAGTGCACAAACCAGCACTTTAGAGGCATTTTCCCCAGTGGTAACCTATGACATTCATATATATATATATATATAATCCATGGTGGTGAAGAGCGGACATTTCCATATCTGCTACTTGGCACGTTCAAGAATGAAAAGAATGTTTTAAATACATTTATATCAGTCTGTAATATTTGCTGATTCTAAAGCTGATGATGAAGAACAAACTTGGTATTTTCAATGTCACACTAGGAGCAATCTTGGGCAGTCCTATGGGCATAAACAACTCTAGAATCAAGTATGAGCATCAAAGGGACAAATCTGAGCACTTTGGGAGCATTCTGAAGGTCACAACAAACAGTAAAGCATCTCAAATCATCTATAATTAGGCCAACTTTCAGATCTGGGCACATTGCAGCAATAAAAGATGATCATAAATGGAAATAGGAGGCAGTCTTTGTAATTATGGCTATGAAAATGAGAAATCTGTGGGTGAAAGCAACCCTAAAATCTCATTCATATGCCTTATAGCAGCATCCACATGAATTTTGGGCACAAAAAAACCTGTTTGGCAGTAAAAAAGGGTATGAAGCAACCCTATTTCACCATCTTGGGCACCCTTGTGCACTTATCCATCACCAAACAGGCGTACCTCTAAATCTGGGCCAAATTGGAGGGTTAAAAGGCAGTTCTGGGAATGAATAGCCCTATGAAAAGTGACGAACAACGGAAAAATTGGCTTTGAGAAAGCCATTGAATATGCTAATTCTTGCACTATAATAGACCACCTTGGTTGGACACTAATGAAAACCCATGTATGAGTTTGAGCCAACATTTACATCCACTCTACAGGATCTTCAGAGAACTAACATCATTATTATTCCATTAGTATAAAGGAGATGTACTATAAGATTTTCTTGTTCTTATTGATTTTACTGTTTAGTTGAACTTAAATGAGAAACAAAGAGGAGCACTAACCAAGCTACAACAATTTTCATGTGCGTCAATGTGCACGCGTGTCAAAGTGTTGTAGCTTGGATAGTCTCCTCTTTGTTTCGTTCAACTTCTCTGTGAAATCAACAAGTCCTCGCAAATCTTCTAGTACAATTCCTTTAGAGTAATGGACAAATGATGATGTTGAGTTCTTGGAGATCCTGTAGAGTGGATGTTTTAACCTCTATGCTACTCTGAAGTGCATAAGACAGCACTTCAAAGGCATATTTTCCAGTGGTAACCTACAACAATCGTATATATATATATATAATCCATGGTGGTGAAGAGCGGACATTTCCAAATTTGCTACTTGGCACATTCAGGAATGAAAATAATTTTTTAAATACATTTTTATTAGTCTGTAATATTTGTTGATTCTAAAGCTAACCAAATTTCTAAACCACAAAGATCATCTTATCGTGTTAATTGTAAGAGGGACAAAAAGAAATCAGACACGGTGAAAATTGACATAAAATGTTCAAATAAAAAATAGAGGACATCAAAATACCTAGTACTTGCTTCAAGACCCAAATCATAAACCATAAGATTCATGATTGTCCATTAATGGAAAAGTATTACCTAACCCAATTTCTAGTCAACTAAGCACCTCATGGTTGAATCATGATATTGCAGCAGTGTGCATACATCCTTCACTTGAATGATGTTAGGATTGCCAAGAACTAAAATCATTCAAGTGAAGGATGTATGCAGACTACTCCATACATTATATCTCTACTCATTCGATTTACTACAAAGTGTTGTAGCTTGCTTAGTGCTCCTCTCTATTTATCATTTACGTTCAACTTCACCGTGAAATCAACAAGTCCAGGCAAATCTTCTAGTACAATGCCTTTACAGTAATGGACAAATAATGATGTTGAGTTCTTGGAGATCCTATAGAGTGGATGTTTTAACCTCTTCACTGCTACTCTGTAGTGCATAAACCAGCACTTCAGAGGAATTTTTCCCAATGGTAACCTACGACAATCATATATATATATATAATCAATGGTGGTGAAGAGCGAACATTTCCAGATCTGCTACTTGGCACGTTCAGGAATGAAAAGAATGTTTTAAATACATTTATATCAGTCTATAATATTTGTTGATTTATTCCTTTTAGCTTGTCTTTATGATGCTTGTTTTTCGATATTAATTTTCAACCCTAAGGCAACGCTAACTTGTTTTCCCATACTAATTTTCAACCCTAAGGCAACCCTAAGGAATACAATTGATCATCTTCATAGGAATACTGGACAAACATTCAAAGGTAACACCTCTAATCTAGGAATCTTGACTACATCCACATCACTAACCTTCAACAGACTAAGAATTCAAGTCTAATACTGAAGTAGCTAATCCAAAGAAGAAATAAATAAGAGAGATCAATAATATGAGGGGATCATCCACCTTAATCATCCAAAGTATGTCAATAGAAACAACGCATAAAATACTCAAGTGCTAAGGGCTAGAAAAGCTGGAAAGTGCCATGATCAGTACATTCACCATCAGTGAATTTAGTAAACTGAAAAT
Source organism: Pseudotsuga menziesii (assembly GCA_001517045.1). NCBI lineage: Eukaryota > Viridiplantae > Streptophyta > Pinopsida > Pinales > Pinaceae > Pseudotsuga > Pseudotsuga menziesii. The sequence continues at coordinate 10,603 of LPNX010495651.1, read as the reverse complement.
GGCTTGAGGCCAAGGTTAATGCTTCTTTGGATAAGCTATCAGCCTTAGTATTGTGTTCTCTGAATATGTGAACTGCTTTTAGCTAGATGAAGTAAGGTTCCATATCACGGATACATTGACACCAGCCATCAAGTGCAAGTAAAGTTAGTGCTGATATTCTATTGAACCAATTAATGATGGCTATGGAGTCACCATGAATGTGCAGAGTGGGAAGGACCATGGATTTAGCACAATAAAGGAGAGTCCATAAAGCAAGTAGTTCAAATCTGGTGTTTGTACTCAAACCAACACCCAATTTGAAGCAAAAATAGTGGTCTTGGGTGATCAAAAGATGAACACCTATACCTCTAATTTGATTGGCTGAAGCCCCATCAAAGAAGATGTAGGTACAATTATCAAAATAGTTTATTTAGTCAAACTTATTACCTTTCTTTTTTGTGTTGACTTAACCACTTTCAATTCACTAACTCTAAAATAGCTAATAAGTGTTGGCTAATAATGGTGACGATTCCTGGTATTATGTTTCATTAGGTTGCAACATGGAAAACTTGTGAAGCAAAATACCAAGAATCGTCACCATTGCTTGGCTGGACACTTGTTATCTTTTGTGAGATATAGTTCATGTGGACAGAGTTCTTGAACTCTATCCTCGTGGATAGTTTTTTTTAATGATGATATTAACAGCTATATTGTAGAAAAAAATTTAATATTTTGAAAAAATAGTTATTGTAAGTGGATTACTTCATTTAATCACTTAATGAAAATATCCGACATAGTCCAAGCTCTCATGGTGTTTATAGCTTGGGAATTACTGGGTTAGGTTCGAGTTGCTTTCTAATATAAGGTTTCAATAATAAAATGCCTTAAAGAAGAAATCCATAACATTTGGCAGAATTCTAGCAAACCCCTGTTGTCGCTACTATTTGGAAAATACTGGGTTAGGTTTGAGTTTCTTTCTAAGATTGACAAAATAAAAGTTGCATGCAAAACAATGTCATGCCAAAAGGCCCTATAATATAGTTGTTTTGGAGAATAAATAGGAATAAGATTGTCAGTGAGAGAAGGTACACATACCAATAATAATAATGTTGATATTATGTCGAGATAGGTGAGGCATGCAAGTATTGCATGTAGTGGAAGATGTAGGTACAATTATCAAAATAGTTTATTTAGTCAAACTTATTACCTTTCTTTTTTGCGTTGACTTAGCCACTTTCAATTCACTAACTCTAAAATAGCCAATAAGTGTTGGATAATAATGGGGACAACTCATGGTATTATGTTTCATGGGGTTGCAACATCGCAAACTTGTGAGGCATAATACCACGAGTCATCACCGTTGCTTGGCTGAACACTTGTTATCTTTTGTGAGATATAGTTCATGTGGACAGAGTTCAAGTTTTGTTTGACAATGATATTAATAGGTATGTAGAAAAAAAATTAATATTTTATAATGATCTTCAATGATCTAGGGGTTAGGTTCTAGTTTCTTGCTTATAACAAAACATGGCTCGGCAATCCTGCTCGGGGTAGTGACCGATTTTCATCCTTCTCCAATGGACCAAGCATACATGTGAGCAAAAAAATTCTAACTATTGTGGCTATGGTGGAAATCAAATCCTTATCTAAACCTCCCTTACACAATAGGATTTGAATCTGAAATCCGACGTCATACGACATTTCGCACGGATGTGTCGGACAGCAATCACTGAAAAGAATGCCGATAAAAAAATAGTTATATAGCTGTCGAATATCCGACACAGAGGCATCGGAATAGATACAGCTATGTTCATCATCAACAGACAGATGACAATTGATCAGCTTCACAGGAATACTGGACAAACCTTCAAAGGTAACACCTATAATCTAGGAATCTTGACTACATCCACATCACTAACCTTCAACAGATAGAGAATTCAAGTCTAATACTAAAGTAGCTAATCCAAAGAAGCAATAAACAAGAGAGATCAATAATATGAGGGGATAATCCACCTCAATCATCCAAAGGATGTCAATAGCAACAACACATAAAAGACTCAAGTGCTAAGGGCTAGAAAATCTGGAAAGTGCCCTAATCAGTACATTCACCATCAGTGAATTTAGTAAACTGAAAATGGCCAGATGCCAAGGTTAATGCTTCTTTGAATAAGCTATCAGCCTTAGTATTGTGTTCTCTGAATATGTGAACTGCTTTTAGCTGGATGAAGTAAGGTTAACATGATAGAGTTGAAGTTGTTCCCTGATAGTGATCAAGTAACTAGCAAGTATTGGATGCATACACTAGCAAATATGTGGTATAAACCTCAATACATCCCTAAACTAATACTATCATTGAGAGAAGGTACACATACCAATAATAATAATGTTGATAGTACGTCGAGATAGGTGAGGCACTCAAGCAATGCATGTAGCGGAAGATGTAGGTACAATTTTCAAAATAGTTTATTTAGTCAAACTTATTACCTTTCTTTTTTGCATTGACTTAGCTACTTTCAATTCACTAACTCTAAAATAGCTAATACGTGTTGGCTAATAATGGGGATGACTCTTGGTATTATGTTTCATGGGGTTGCAACATCGCAAACTTGTGAGGCATAATACCATGAGTCGTCACCGTTGCTTGGCTGAACACTTGTTATCTTTTGTGAGATATAGTTCATGTGGACAGAGTTCTTGAACTCTATCCTCATGGACAGTTGCTTTCTAATATAAGGTTTCTATAATAAAACACCTTAAAGAAGAAATCCATAACATTTGGAAATATTTTGGCAAACTCATGTTGTCGCTACAATTTGGAAAATAATGGGTTAGGTTCGAGTTTCTTTCTAACCTTGGGCTTTTATAATGATCTTCAATGATATTCTCTAAACCTCCCTTAAGCATCGCATTTGGGTAGAGTCAGCTTAATATCTTATTTGGGAACCGGTTACTGAGATAACTCACATAAAAACAATCAAACCAATTTGAATGCGAACCAAAATGTGATGGGTTCATCCACTAATTGTAACGCTCAAAATGGCCAGACTTCAGAATCCATATCAGCCAATATGGTTCAAATGCGGGTTAGCTGAAACTGTCAAATTGGGCCTGTCATTAGCTGATCAATGTAAATGCATGCACAACAAAGCAAACCCATGTTTGAAAGCTGATAAGGACGGATTGAAGTTGGTGAAGAAGCAGGCAGTATAGACAAAGACCCTTTGGGTTATTAGTTATGAAAGAACCCATTCTCCCATTATATTACCTCATCCAAAGAATCTGAATTAGATGGTCCATATTGTTGAGATTCCGATGAGGAATATTTTGTAGGCAAACCCTTGTTTGATGATGAGATGGAAAATGCATGCATTTATCCATTTCATGAAGAGTTGGATGTTATATTCGAAATCAATAATCATAGTTTTGGGGGCCCCATATATGATTCATCTAGTGAAGCATCTAATGAGGAACCTAAATATTTGGAACCTATTGAGCAACCAAGCATCCACTCTACAAGATCTCCAGGAACTAACATCATTATATCTATACGCATTCGATTTCCTACAAAGTGTTGTAGCTTGCTTAGTGCTCCTCTGTGTTTGTCATTTAGGTTCAACTTAACAGTGAAATCAACAAGTCAAGGCAAATATTTCTAGTACATCTCCTTGGTCTATTATAGTCCAAGCACTAGCATATTCAATGGCTTTCCCTCATGTTGGTAATCCATGTGTTTCCCTTGTCTAGTTTGGAATACACAGCAAACATCATAGAGACGTTATGAGACTTTGTTGTTGATCTATGGCTTTGACCCGGATGTGAGCATATTGATTGAGCCATGTTCTAAGACATCACTCATTAACTAACTCTTCTAAGGCCAGAATTCCAGGCTCTGGTTCCGCATGTTAAGGAACGGAATGACCAATTGGGGTGCTTATGGTAAACCCCAACCCTGGTTATTAGGAAACAGGTTTATGAGTTTGAGGTGCCATAGTAGCTTTCCAAAGTGAGTGGTTAATGGCATCAAATTATATAGCATATGGTCCCCTCCCCATTAAGGCAAGTCAATATTGGACCGCCAATTTTTTAGATCGATAGAAAGGAGCAAACATCACAGCGCGTACAAAAAACCCTTGTCACAGGATGCCCAAAAACCCTTGTCGCAGCATGCCCAAAAAAAGGAGGTCATGATGCTTACCCGTTGAGCCATGAGCTCCAAATCCAAACCGTGAACTCCAAAACGTGAACCGTGTGCTCAAAATTTGAACCATCAACTCCAATTCTCAACTGTGAGCTCCAATTATCAACCGTGAGCTCCAATTCTCAAACCCTGTGCTCCAATTCTCAACCATGAGCTCCAATTCTAAACCCTGAGCTCCACCAGACCTACTCCCAAATTCACAAAAACCTCCAAATTGAACTGTCCAAAACGAGTCGCAACAATGTCCAAATACACTATTCATTTTTTATTATATATTATTATATATTATATGTATTTTATTTTTATTATATATTATTTTATATTATATGTATTTTATTTTTATTATATGTTATTTTATATTATATAAATTTCCATAATAGTATTTTTTCATTAGGTATAGTATTTTTAACTTAGCTATATGTATTTTTTAATATATGTATTTTTAACTTAGGAATAGTATTTTTTATTATAATATGATGATGAAGATGAAGATGGCAACCTCAAGTAATCCCTACAATCTCACCTAATCATTATCGTTATGTTGATCATCATCATGATCATTATCATCATCATCGTCATCATTGTCGTCATCGTCTTCAACATTGTGGTCTTCATTATCATGACCCTCATCATCATCATCATCGTTGTCGTCGTCTTCATCATCATGATGATCGTAATGGTGATGATGACAACGACGACGATGATGATGATGATGATGGAAATGATCACCATCATCACCATCATCATCGTTATCTTCATTATCAGGACCCTCATCATCATCATCATCATCATCAACGTCATCATCATCGTCGTCGTCATCTGCATCATCATCGTCATCATGACCCTCATCGTTATCATCGTCATCACCACCATCATCGTCATCCTCATGATGATGATGGTGATGGCGATGATGACTGTGATGATGATGATGATGATGGCAATGCTGATGATCACCATCATCATCATCAACGCCATCATCATCATAAGTAAAACTTAGTTTACTTCAAATATTAATTTTCGAAAAAAAATGCATAATACTAGCAAACCTAATTTCAATCAAAAAGTGATGAGAAGGAAATTGTTTGATGTAGCCAATAAAATGAAAGGAATTTTTTGTATCCTTGAAATACTTCTTATATATAATAGATTCCTCGACTTCTAGAACTATTGGTCCCGAATATATGTTCAATAGAGAGATGCAAACCTAAGAGGAAGAAAAACATCCTAACTTGAATAAAGAACCTTCACATTAATGAGGGAAGAACCATCTACATAATGGCACATCCCTATCTTGGATAAATGAAAATATAGCTTTGAAGGATGATGGAAAAGTTGAGTATGTGAGCATTTGAGCATGGTGATAATGATGATGATGATGTTGATGATGATGATTATGATTATGATGTTCATGTCGATGATGACAATG
>LPNX010495651.1:0-2500 GCA_001517045.1 Pseudotsuga menziesii | reverse complement strand
TAGGGCTATGTTCCTAGCTCAAACAACCTTGTGTTTACCATGGTAAATCCATTATCATGTTCAATAATAGTTCTATCGGGATCACGTTGATTCAATCGTAACATGTACCATTTGACAACGAAAAGAACTACCTTAAAGGATTTAAAGTCACACTGTATAATATCTTCCAAATACCCATAGTATTGATTTTCTGAGACTTCTGGATGTCTGTCAGTTCTAGATGAAACATTGGTAACATCAAAGGCATCCGAAACCCTAGAATCTGATGGTTTATTTGTTTCAACCAGTTTTTTGATCTGATATCTACCTCCATTGCAGACCATAGCCTTATGGTGTTTTACCTGCAATAAGCAATACACGAAAAGATTACACAACCATTCGGTCCTTATGCAACAATACATGGAAAATAAGAACATGTACGTCAATAAGTAATTTGCAAAATAAAATATTTAGAGGGATATTTGATTAATTATATGCTTTCCATTTTATCTTTTACACCATATGCCAAATCGATTTCCCTTTTTGTTAGATTGTTATGTCCATTGTGTTGTGCTGCTTTTACCAATGAAGCCACACCTTCCCATGATATTCCATGACTCGATGTGCGCATCGTTCAATCCATGCCTTCATCCAGTCAAGATTGTTTGCGATGTATAAATGAATTACATCCCATTCTCGACCAACTGTTTAATGACAATAACCATTAAAATGAAAGAAAGGTGTAAATCTCCTTAACAAAGATGTATATGCTCTTAATTGAAGCAATTATGACTAGAAAATACAATTAGAATATGAAGGATATAATAAACATCCGCTAGCTAATAATTACCTTTCAGCTTCCTCAATCTACCTTTCCCTTTCAGTTGCTCCCCTTCAAATTTGTTATTGGAGTCTGAATCACAAATGCGACATAAATTGAGCTTTGACACTAAAATAAGAAGATATTCACTAACATACAACATGTTTTGGTATACCGTATATCCTTCCATCATAGAACCCTCTGCATGTGCTCGTTGTCTCACCAAACCCTTCATAAATTTCAAGTGCCTCTCAACCATCCACATGGACCTTGAGTGTACAGGTCCACACAACTCAATCTCCTCAACTTGGTGTATAAGGTAGTGTTCCTGTGCATTGAAAAATGCCAATGGTAGATGCTTCTGCATTTCACACATGAGACAAGGAATTTCTCTCCTCCAATACTTTGTATATTCTTTATGGATTTCTTTAGATGTCAACCATCTACAAGTGATGCAAACCAAAAACAATATTTAACAAAAATAAACATTAAATTACAATATATGCTGAAATAGTGCACAAAAAAAACAAATATAAATTATTATACAAAGAATTAAAGAAACACTAAGCACATGCAAGTAATCGCTAGTTACCTCATGTATTTACCAAGATTATATATAACTTGTTTGACATTGTTGTCGAAGTTGTCTGGGCGAGAGAGAGGTAGAAAATACTGTATCAATATACAAACCACGCCATTTATTAAACAAAGAGTATAGAAACAAGAAAAAATTATATGGACATAACAATAATAATTACCTTGATGAAGACATGCTAATCATGTGTTTTGACCCCCGCAAAATTGCCTTTTTTAGTTATGATATTCTTCAAGTTTGCACAAAAACCGATGGGACATTTAATTTTCCGCATTACTTCTTTGACAACATTGCTTTGTTGCTCCGTAAACATCCATGGAATTGAGTTTATATTAACTTGTTCTCCGTTGGTATGACATTGGATGACGTCTTTCAGTGCATGGTTACTTTCTTGAATGTCTTTGCACACTTTCACAACTTTATCTTTCTCCCTCCTTAGCTATAGTAGTCGCCATAAGGTTCCAGTAACATTCTTTCCAATATGCATTGTATCAAACAAATGAGCAATTTGTAGGTGCTCATAGTAGGGCAACCTGCTGAATTGAATAGGATAACTTTTCATTCCTTGTGGAAGACCATTAATGCCTTCATGATCACAATGGACATCATGAATATTCATTTATAATTAATAAATTACATCATAAATCAAATATGGCCACTACAGCAAAAAACTCACAATAAAAATTAAAATACATAGAAATTCATATACGATGATCCATACGTACCATGATGACGATTTCTATTGTATTGCATCTTCCAAAGGTGAGGTGTCATTCTCCGTGGTTTTAATGCAGTCTCCTGCTTCCCACTGAAAATATTTATTTCAGTTGTTCTATACCTGTGATTCTTAGAGAGGAAATGCCTATACTCATCAAACACCTCCTTTCTTAAGCGTTTTGAACGACGAGATTTTATCTTAGGACCACAAACTGGACATGCAAATTTATCCTTTGTCTAAAGACCTACAATATTTAGATATGGAATATCTATGTCAAATATATTCATATATAAAATATTCTAACTACTCCATATCATTAAATTCAATTAAAGTGGAACTTAAAATTACAAACCACAAAATGAAGTTAACCCAGGGGCATCGTGTATTG
>LPNX010495635.1:24929-63161 GCA_001517045.1 Pseudotsuga menziesii | reverse complement strand
AGGACTGAGTAGCCAGTCTAATGTGATAGAGGGATGTGTTCCCACTTGATCAGATGTAAGGGATGAACCATTCTGTCATGGCTAAAGGATTAAGTTCCTTCCATTTTAGATGTGAGTGTTGGCCATTTCGACGAGTAGGTCGGATGTAAGGGCAACTACCATTCTCTAGGAGAATGGAGGCACCTGGTCAGTTACCAGGTAGCTCAGTCGAGGAGGACTGGGGGCCATTCTGATATGATTGCTAGGATGTGTTCCCTCATGATCAGATATGAGTGCATAGCCCTTCCATCAGTAATGGGATGTGTTCCCTCACTGGGTGGATGTAAGTGCAGAGCCATTCTTTGCATCATGTGTTGATCAGATGTAAGTGCTGAGCCATTCTTCGCATCATGTGTTGATCAGATGTAAGTGATGTGCCATTCTTTTCATCATGTGTTGATCAGATGTAAGTGCAATGCCATTATTCACGTCATGTGTTGATCAGATGTAAGTGCAGTATCTATCTTCGCATCATGTGTTGATTAGATAGAGATGTTGAAGCCTTTCTTCGATCATGTGTTGATCAGATGTAAGTGTTGGGCCTTTCTGATATGATTATAGGATTAGTTCCTACATAATCAGATGTGAGTGTTGGGCGTGCCTTTCTAACAAGTAGGTCAGATGTAAGTGTTGGGTGTGCCATTCTTTGTATCATGTGTTGATCAGATATAAGTGATGGAAAAGACCTACATGGAGGCTAGGCCTACAACCAACATGAAAAAGGGCTAGCTCTGTAGAACTTCCTATGACGAGAAGAATCATGAGATAGCACCCATGATGATCCAAATCCAATGATGATAGCCAATGATGATCCAGATCGAGTGATGATCCAGATCCAGTGATGATAGCCAGTGATGATCCAGATCGAGTGATGATCCATATCCAGTGATGATAGCCAGTGATGATCCAGACCTAGTGATGATATCCCATGATGATCCAGATTGAGAGATGATCCAGATCCGATGATGAAGATGACTTGAAGACAAAGATGACTTGAAGAATCAGAATACTTGAGATGCAGAAGAAAAGATGATCTAGCTGATATAGAGAAGAAGACCAGTGCTGAATATTGTGTCGAAAGAATACCTTCCTAGTTAAGAGGGAGTGCTGATGTATTTGTAACTTCGGAATGTATTCATCTATGTATCTTATGTATTGTAACCTGATGTTTATTTTGGGATGTACCTATTATGTATTAGAGTCATGTTGTCATGCCCCGATGTTCCGATCAGTAGGATCAATAATGTAAACAAGTCATGTCAATTCATGGTGGGTAACCCTCCGATTGTCTAAGTGTTAAAGTCCCTGCAGTTTCGGGGCACTAGGGTTATTAGACTCTCCTAGTAGAGGTCAGCCCTAGTAGGGTTTTAGTCATTTCAGGATTAGTATAAATAGAGAACTAGAGTCTCTATTTATCATACAAGTCATACACACTCAAGTGTAGCGCATAGTTGAGGAAGGAGAAGACACTGGTGCTAGACAAGAAGAAGATTACTGTTGTTGGGAGATCACTTACTGTCTTGGGGATTTTACTATTTTGGTGCTGATTCTATCCTAAGGAAGTTGCGGGGTTTTCTCCTTTATGGTTTCCCTGAGAAAAACACTGTGTTCATTGTCTCTTGTGTTTGATTGCTGTACTTGTTATTCTCTCAGTTAAAGATCCTAATAGTCTCAAACGGATTGAGTCCTGATGTAAGGAATTTGAAGAGCACCATAGGTGAAATGTAATAACGTGTTCAGTCAGATCCTTCCCCGATTTTCCCTCAAAATTAGGTATGTTGGAAGGAAGCTTGGTAGGTATAGTCGGCCAAGCCGGGTTGTAAGCCATAGGATCATTCGTCAATCTCGACAGGTCAGGAAGATTGAGCATTACGAGGAAAGGGAGCCTAGGATGATGAGGTCGATGGACCACTCCCTGATTCATATAGGTCTGGTTACCACCATGGCCTTGGCCATAGTGCCCTCCTCCCGTATGACCTGTATAGGGTGGCGTGGAAGCACCATAGTGAGGTGGACCTTGACTAGTAGGAGCTACAAATCCATAATTAGGAGAGTAAGCAGGTTGTTGATACCTGCCTCCATAAGGTGAAGAAACCTGTCCATACTGCGTCCCATAATACGGTCCATAGGTCATTGCATGCGATGCCCCATGAGACACTCCGTAGGTAGGAAGATACGCTCTGGAAGTAGGAATATACATATCGGAAGTAGGGATATATGCACTGGAAGTAGTAATATGACCTCTAGAAGCATGAACATAACCTCTTGAAGCCACAGGTGGTATGTAAACTTGAGACACAATCAGTCTAGTAACCACAGTACGGACCTGACTCATAGCCGTGTGCCAACTCGAAGGACAACATGAATAAGGTGGAGGGTGGACATTTGAAGAACCAAGGACCGATGACAAAGGGATCTAAGTAATCAAGTATGTACTATTCCCTATCGTCACTCGTCTCGGATCCGGTATCCTAATAGGATCACTAACCCTAGACCTAGGAGGAATATATGATGTAACTTCCACCGTTGGGATGGAAAGTGCAATGTGACTAGTGCTCCCAAACCTCTCTGCATGGTAAGGAATGAGAGTGCCCCCAGGCATAGTGTTAGGCTTGAAGTCAGACTTGACATGAAATGTCAAATCATGCGTAGGAAAACCAGTCATACCATAACTACCATAGTTGGTGCTGGTGGGTTCAAAATGAGTCTCAACGTCCTCCGGTATGCCATACCAGTAATGTGTCAATGGGGAGTCAACCCTAGAGTGAGTAGGTCTATAGTGCATGGCTCCTATCTCAAAAATCATAGGACCTAACTCAGCTAAGTCAGGTGAAGGATCGTAAGTAGGAGTAAATTCCCCATCGTCTACATGAATGGGAGGAGGTGGTTCAGGAATACCTTCTGAAGAATCTCCCATGGTGTGTGAATCAATGTGCGACATAGTCCGCCTGGACTGTCTAGGTCTCTCTCCCAAAGGAGGAGGAGAAGTAGAAGGCATAAGCCCTTCTAAACGACGAAAACAGCGAGGAGCCGCACCCAAATCCACAATGACTCAAGAAATGAAAAATACTTTCTATTTACACAAACCCTAGGCCAACTATCATGCACAGAGCAATCAATAATAAAATCTAAATCCAAATGCAAGCAAACAAGGGCTAGATAAGTAAGCTCCCGAATGAAGTAGGTATGTCTCTCCTAGGAGAGGCTTGAGACTCCCATACACAACAAGCGGAGCTATGTAACCAATTATTGTGGCCCTCAGCTTCAACGCGTAAAGCGACTATGCTGTCTGACCCTAACCTGGCCGGGACACCCATAGAATAACCCTTGTAAAGTACCCCCTCGATATCCTAGGTAAGGCCACTAAGGTCACCTCAATATAATCAATGCTAAGGAGGATAGTCGCAGGTGGGATTGACCGTATGGGCAGGGTAGCAAAGCTCGAAACTCTCGAAAGAGCCCCTAGATATGAATACAATCCTAGAAATATCTCCGGTGCTACTCAGTTATGACTAGGGGTCATCCCAATCAATAACTGCTCACACTGCCTTGTGCTTAACTCCCTTTTGAGAGGAGGATCCTGAGAAACACTGGTTATATCAAGGATTTCACAAACTCACCTGGACAGACACATACATGTTGTTGTTTAGTGATCTTGGAGAATTGACTTACAATGAATTATTCCAAGATCCTAAAGCCTAAGCTCGTTGGTGCACCCTAGAAAAGAAAAGAGTGTAGTTCATTTTAATTTAGCATTGATTTTAGCTGGATTTATTACTCAAAAATGGGATATGGTCGTGCAACTAATGGTGTTATGACACAACATGAAGTAAAATGCACACCTAACAATCAATGCAAATGCATTGTGTCCATGAAAACAGGGTATGCTACTACGTGAAATGCACAATTTTTCTTCAAATGATGAATGCAAATTTTCCTATATGAAATCCTAACTAGTACTCCAAAGCAAATCTAGTGCAGGTACAATGCAATGCATGATGATAAGCAAATGTTTTTGGATTTTTTGATATAAAATGAGATGCAAAAAGCAAAAGAATGATTCTACAACCCCCAGACTCTGCAAGCACACATAAACAACATTCAAGCAAAGCACTAAGGTAAAAGAACTCTAATGCACTAATCTCAAACAAAAAATCGAAAATGCCATGACAAGAACCTTCTTAAAAAAGAAAAAAATAGCCTAAAAAAAACGTTTCTGGTCAGAAACAGAGGTCTATACAGACTCAGGCAGTGCCAAAGGAGACTCAGCAAATATCAGAATTCACCCAACAACCATTTAACTTCCACAAAAAGGAAAAGACAAGGGTATACGTGACTATTCGCAGTAAACCCACGTGTATACGTGGAAATCATAGAAGAACCCGCGTGTATATGCGACTGTAAGTCAGAAACTCACATACAGGAAGAAAGGTGCATAAAATTAAGGAAAACAGACAAGCTGAGACAAACTTCACACCAATGAAACTCTACCAGGCATACATGCCCCTAGACCCGACACAGAAACAAGAGAGAAAGAGCAATTCAAATTCATTGAATGCCGAGAAAACAACCCCCAAAGGACAACTACTAGGAACTCCCCAGCGGAGTCGCCAATTCTGTTACGGAGAGAAATTCCTATGGCTTGGGGTACCACAACAGACAGCTTGACTTTAGAAATCAATCCTTTCCAATATGCAATAGAAATTAAATGTCTAACACTAAAGGTTCAGACCTCGTACCTTATTCTAGACGGTTGAAGTAGATCCCCATTGAGCTTTCCAACTTCAGCTTGAATTGATAGATTACTTTGTCAACAACAAGTAAACAATACAAGCATTCTATATATCATGGTGTTAGATCTATTCTAGCATATATAATCAATAATGTATAAGCATTTGACATAATCCAATGGATACAATATTCATTCAAACACACATTATTGGACAGGAAAATATATTTCTATTAATATAAATCAGAGATTACAAGATACAACCTCTGACGGCACGTTTGCGAACCAGAGAAACTAAATCCCCCACTTGGGCCTCCACCACTTCAATCCTCCATCACTAGATAACAAGCTTACAAGCAAAAGGCAAGTTTGGGAAGAACACAAAAGTGCTCCAAGGGACAAAGGGATGCAGACTCAAGCATAAGTTTTGTCAACAATGGACTATAGTTTCTTTGCTCTCAATTCTCTCTTATGCCTTCAATGTACCAAGGGGTTCCTTATATAGCTTTTCAAATGGGTAATGAAAGGTCGAATCCAAGTGATCTCAATGCATATCGAAGGCTAGGAGTCAAACGAGTCGGATCCATGTCAAGGAAAACTCCAAAAGGATTTGAACTTTGTACACATCCCGATGTATGCAGGTTTAGTGGTCAAACCCATGTATATACGCGATTATATGTTTAAAAGTTGCATGTATCATTTTTCATATGTTTTTAGGGATGATCAATGAAACATCAAAGGAAAAAAAGTGGTCCATAGGGTCTAAGGAGTCTGCAGCGGGACAGGGGAAGGCCATACAAAGTGTGATTCACCCGGAGTGGTGAAATCCACTATAACACTTAGCGAGGAGGTGGATGTGCAGATGCGACAGTGACAGCTAGATCGTGGGATTTAGTTCTATCATGTGACAATAGTCGATTTTGGCGAACTCTTGGATGAGTTTTCGGTTTGTGGCATCCTCCATTGTTGTAATAAGTCTTGTCATATTATACATGGGTATAAGGCTCCGTCAGGTTCAGGATGAGTTGCCCACATACATTTATCTCTTTGTTGTATTCGTCTTACTTGTACTGTAGGAAGTGCATTGTTGTAAAAATGGCTAACCATGGAGATGATTGTTAGTAGAAGTATTTCCACATATTTGTGTTAGGCGTAGTCCATTGGTGTTTTCTCAGGATGGCCATGCCCTTGAGATGCTTCCAGACGGTGCTGCACACCACAACAGACCTTAGAAAAAGGTGTCGCGGGTTGTGGCTGCGATAGGTGGTGTCAGAGTTAAAGACTTTGGAGGAGTTTGGCACTTCACCACTGCTTGGAGAGTAGGTGGTGTCAGAGCTATGTTTGTGGTTTTCTGTAGTAGATAAGTTCGTCACCACTTGGGAAAAGGTGGCTTATCATATTTTCGGTGCAGTTGGCTCTTCACCATTTCTTGAGGATAGATGGCCTTGGAGTTGGTTATGTGGTGAAGGTGCTTTCATTGCAGAAATTTGCTGGCACATTGATGGCATGTACTACACGTGCAGAAGGTTGCTGGATGACGACAACATTTCAAAAAAAAATGGTAAAGTCAAGTGGCTTAGAAAGAACCTTCAGAAGTGTCGAGATGATAGATGGTGCGGATGGAGGAAGTGTGTTGTAGGATGGAAGGGAAAAAGGAAGCATGAGTCATTGATGGCTTGTGAAAACAAAAGGCAAAGTGCTTTCTGGTATGGTGTGATGAAGCATCATGATTTGGTTGCAGGAAATGAGTGTTCATGGGTTGCACTCAGTAGTGATCCCAGGCAATATGCGCAGAGGTGTTCCTAGACAGAGTACTCAACAGGCACAAGGTGGTGCACTAAGAAGTGTGGTCAACAGGGGTGTCGAGGCAGTGCGCTCAGTGGTGCGCTCAACAATGTGCTCATCAGTGCACTCAACAAGTGTGCCAAGGAGGGGCGTCAGGCAGTGTGCTCCGTAGGGTGTTCGAGCCTTGTGTGCTCAGCAGGCTAGTGTTTCTTGGCCAATTTAGCAGGTTCTATAAATGAGGGCTGCGAAGGATGAAAGCAAGGTGAGGCGCTTTTGTCTTCACTTGGGGTAGGGTTCCTTAGGCAATTTTTGAGGTGAAGTGTTAAACTTTGACTTATGTTCGACAAGGTTGTAGGGAGGACTAAAGAGTGGAGCTGTTGAGGACCGAGTTTATGGTTCATCTCAGGGAGGAAAAATTATTTGGGAGTCATGACCCAGCTAGTTCATTCATGGGGGTTAACATGTACATACACATGACAAGGTTACAGTGCTGAAATGATTCGGTTGATGCAACAACTTGGACGGGTTGCGGTAGGAAGTTGCGGGTGTGACAACATCATGAAAATTGAATGTTCGTGACAGAGTTGCCGAGGATGAAACTAGTTTAAGTGGGGGAGAATGTCACAGCCATGTCAATAGTGAAGGTGGGGTTCCTCGTCTCTTGGGTGCAATGCTCGTTGGGACAAACGGAGGTGGGAACTTGGTCAAGAAAATGACTAAAAATGGAGGTGGGAACTTGGTCAAGAAAATGACTAAGTGTTGGACTTCGTGGGGGTCATGGGCACCATTCGACAGCTTGGTGGGTTGTTGGGTGGGGGTGTCGGTCAAAAATAGTTCCCATGGTGGCTAAGTGCACTAAGTGGTCCATGTATGCTAAATGCACTACGTGTGCTAAAGGTGCTAAGTGGGAAAAGGTGGTAAGTTGGTTAAGGAGGTGCGCGATCCACATAAGAAAGTGCCTAAGTGTAGAATTGTCTAACAAAGGAAATTCAAATCAAGCAAGGATGGACGATCACTTGGAGTCAATTTTGGGTGGTGCTTTGCATATCACTCAATAGGAGCGTCCACATGGGCATTTGTAGATGGGCGTCCATAGTAGCGCCCAATAGAGTTTTTGCATGCAAGCTCAAGGAGTGTCCACAAGAGCGCTCAGGAAGAGAATCCACAGGAGCGCTTAGGGAGAGCATCTGCAGGAGCACTTAGGAATAGCAGTCAACAAGGGCATTTGTAGGAGCGCCCAATAGAGCAATCAACAGGAGCGTCCGCAGGGGCATATGTAGGGTGAAGAGCCAAGGTGCACTAAGGAGGTGCATTTTTGGAAGACAATTCCATAGGGTGTTAACGGTGTGCCTTGAAAATGATGAACAAACTTAGCAGCCAAAGATAATGCGCGCTTATGAGACCGCTCAGTAAGGAGTTTTGTGGAGGCATGTTCAAGTGGTTGGAAAGATGTCGTTAGGGGTGTGCGTTCAATGGAAGCACACTCCAAGAAGCTAGCACGCTTTTGGAGAGAATTGAGGAGGCAGCTCTCAGTTGTATGAAGGTTCATTTTGGCAAGTGCTGACGGAGCACCCAGAAAGAGGTGTGGTTCGGTAAGTGTTGACAGAGCGCCCAGGAAGAGGTGCATTTCAACAAGTGCTGATGGAGCACCAAGGAAGAGGTTCGTTTCAGCAAGTATTGATGGAGTGCTCCAAACCAGTGTGCCTAAAAAGGCACATTCTAGTTGAGCATCCATGGAGGGGTGTTCAACAATGCATTCAGAAGTGCATCCACAAGCAAGAAATCTGCAGTGCATTTCGAGATGAAACGATGATGGATGTTTCGAACGGATGGAGCAAAGGCTCATGAAAGCATCTATGGGGTGTTTGGAAAAATTCCTAAGTCAGAGTGGTGCAGTAGTGTTGGATGTTCTTGAGAGCACTCTCGCCATGAAGAGTCAGGATGGATCCGCAGGTGGTGGAAGCCCTTAGGAGAGGATCATTCAGTGAGTAGTGATGGCAGCAGAGGCATCCATGACAGGTGTGTTCTGCATCTCAACAGTTAGCCAATTTGGATAAGTCGGAGTGCAGCAAGTATGCAGACTCCGGTAGGTCAAGAGGTAGTTTAGAAAGGTGGTTAGTGGAGGTGTTTAGTAGCTGGAAGAACGCAGCAGTTAGCCAATTTGGATAAGTCGGAGTACGGTGAGTATGCAGACTTTAGCATGTCAAGAGATAGCTTGGAAAGGTGAATCAGTGGAGGTGTTCGGCAACTGGTAGAACACAACAGTGAGCATAAACAGGATGTGTTGGTTGGATGTAGCTTATGGATGAGACTTGGCGTGGTCTTAGCGAGGAGGTGGACGTGCAGATGTGACGGTGACAACTAGATGGTTGGATTTAGTTGTATCATGTGAGCATATTCGGTTTTTGTGAGCTCTTGGATGAGTTTGCAGTTTGTGGCATCCTCCGTCATTGTAACAAGACTTTTCATATTATACATGGGTATTAGGCTCTATCAATTTTAGGATGGGTCACCCACATATATTTATCTCTTTGTTGTATTTGGCTTACTTGGTGACTGTAGGAAGTGCATTGTTGTAAAAATGTTGTAAAAATGGATAAGTATGGAGATGAATGTTAGTAGAATTATTTCTGCAAGTTTGGGTTAGGCGTAGTCTGCTAGAGTGCGCTCAAGTTGGACATGCCCCTCAGACGCTTCTAGGCGATGTTGCGCACCACAACATACCCTAGAAAAGGGTGTCACGGGTTGTGGCTATGACAGCAGGCTTCACGTTTGTCTTGGGGATTGTTTCCCACCCTTGGAGGTGGGCTGATGTCACTCACACTGCAGTCATCCTATCCAACGGTAAGCTTTATAGTTTAACACAACCAACATGGAGGAAAGTAAGAAGGCAAGTCCCAGCCTACATACTCATTAGTTTCAATTTTTTCTTATGTGATCTACGAACTTCGTGGGACATTTAAAAACTTAAATACTGTATTTGATTACGAATAGTCAATCCATAAAGAAATACTAGGGGATTGAAGTGAAAACAATAATGCATTTCCTTGTATTGTATCAATGGGATATCAATGCAGTAAGAAAAAACCAAATTGAGGAAAGAGAGCCTTAACGGGTTAAATTGCTTTCATATGGCCATTTAAACGAGAGATCCTACTAAACTATAACCTTCCATACATATAACAAAAATTACTGGTTGGCCTTAATCCTCAATGTAATCTTATAAACTCAAATGATTTATGGGAATTTATCTTGGAATTCTCAAATGGTTTATGGGAAATTAATCATTGGAATTCTTAACTGTAGTTGATAATTTTGGTCCACGGATGTAATTTTTACAATCCCTTTAATGATCTTAAAACAAAAACAAATTATCTTGCAAATATTTGGTAGTGGATTTATTGCTGGTTTGAATTGCTATACGTTTAATTTCGTTTTGAGAGTTTAATTATGTAAACTTCTCATAATTGTTGTTTCCAATAGAGTTTTCTCCAGCAATAAAAACTAGAACATAAGAGGATACTTGAGTCCCTCGGAATAAGGACCCATCCATATATCCTTGCATAAGGCATTAGTGTTCAATCCTGCTAAACAGAAATAATGTGGAACCTAGTTAAGGCATGAGGGAGCTTGACCATATGAAAGACGTTTAATCCATAGCACATCGGTTATTGCATTTACTCTAGCCACCAAGATCGCATTTAAAGTGCATGCTCTATAGATTAGCATTGTATTGAATCTCTACTCGAATCATCGATCGTACCATAATATTGTATAATATCTATACACATCAAGGGGGTTTCCTCTTACATATGTCCATCTCACGTCTTTCAACCTGATGATCGTATGCACGTTCAAAATCTGATACGACAAGTATAGATCTCTGTTAGGTAGACGGATCTCACTGAATGACATGTATATCAGGTGTGTGATCTCATTCAACGACTTGCCCCATTATTTAAGGAAAGAACATTTCCCCTTTCAATATGTCCAACCGCCGTGGTGGTCAAAATTTCCAATGCTAGCTCCAGATGTTGTGCCAAGATTCAATTATTATACCAAAAAAAATAAAATCATACAAATTATTTCAAGCTTTTGCCAAAGAATGGGGTCCTGACACTTCATGTTGCGAAAATATTCATGGACGAGGGACTCTTGCAACACTAGGTGCTATAGGATCGTCTTCCGGAGTGTCATATTTATATTTCAAAGTACAATGATCTGACTCAGAGATGACTCACAATAAATTTGACTCAAAGATGAATCACAATAAATTAAATAGGTAATTTATAATATCTTAGCAAAAGTATGAAATCCCACCTGTAACATCTCTTGATGGCTATACCAAGAATAATATACGACTGGTTTTGGTGGTAATCAAAGGCTAAAGATGTGGGAGATAACACTCTCCTGTACTTGGAGATATTAAACAATCTACCCTTTAATTGCTTAGGGAAAACTGAAATGACCTCACTCGGTCCAAAGTAAGATGGTTTAATGAGGCAATGAGAAAACTATAGCCATAAAAATCATGTTGAATGATATTTTTTTAACATTTATAACATGCCAACTTCAAACTCTATATTTTACTGAAATTATAAATAAATAAAATAAAATATATTTTTTTCCAAATTGTTAAAACAAATTTGATGAAACATTTTTTTCATAATTTAAAATAAAATATGAATTTAAATTCCTAGGACGCAGGTAGTTATCACATGCCAACATGTGGGGAAAATGCAAGCAGATAAGTCATAGCTTGATGTGGGGGTGAAAGAGATTTAAAAGGGATTAACGTCGACAAATTGGGATTTAATGAGAGGTTTAATGGCATTAAGGTATTTGGATTTTCGAATAGAAGAGGAGATGGGGGGAGGATAGAGCTCATTCACTCACAAGGGATGTTGAGACAATTCCCACATGTGAATTTCTGAATTTATATTTAAGGATGGATCATGATGAAGCCAAAGCTATGGGTTGTGATTTTTTTCTCTTGATTGTAGAGGTCGATGGTCTGTGACAACCAGAGGACTAGTAACATTGAGATTATGGCTACCTGTTAAAGGGGTGAGCCTAGAAGAGGTAGTAGTATTTAGGGAGATTCTATATATTTTTGTTTTTTTCCATCTGGAACACACACACACACACACACACACACACACACACACACACACATCGGTCCACAAAGGAAAATATACCAATTAATAAGTGCAATTAGAATGGGTCGAACAAACCACCTGAACCAATCCCCTCCTCCAAACTAATTTGATACTCTCTTAGGCTGTCACTAAGCCTAAATCTAACTCTAGTAGTGCAATCTAATTAATTAGTAGTTCAACCTGTTTTTTTATTAGCCGTACAAATTGTAGTTTAACTGCAGAATAAATAAATAGAAGCTTGAGTTCAGAAGAAATTAGATTTCTCACTCACTTTTTCATTTTTCCATAGAGTTAGTGAAAGAGTTTTAGTGATACTGTCCTCTCATTTTAAATAGGATAAGATTATCTATTAAACACCTAACCTTCCCTATAGACCTCTACGCAACCATATCTACTACAATGTGTTCATATATGGTGTGCCATATCCACTCTATGTGTTACTATATGATGCTATCATAAAAAAGGTTTCATTGTCTATTTCCAGTGGTGCATTGATTGGCACATTAAACTATTCTAAAATAAGGTTCCCTACCTTTCTGTTAAAGTCGTAGAGTCTCAAGACCATGCATGCACTACCTCTTCCTTTGTTGTGTGTCACCTTGTCACACAGTTGGTTCTAACTAGTTAATGCAACTACGAGGTTAGCATCAAAGATTAATTTTTATTAACTTCCCAGTGGAATAATTTATGGGTTGGGAAGTTAGTAAGTCTATTTAGTAAGCGTGCGGAATTAATGGGGAAGTCAAAAATTCTAATGGGGTCAAGAAGTATTTTAAGCAATCATTTAGGGGACAAAAAATATCTCCTCAGACTTCTTATTCTCAGGAACCAAACTGTTAAAACCTAAATAGTACAATTTCAATCTTTTACCCTCCAACAAGAAATTTCTCTAAAGGAGATTGGTGCATTCTACAACGTGCTCCATGAGATTACGATACAAAAATATATGCAGGTTCCAAACATATAATGGAAATTACTAGCTTGCCTTCAGGGATGATTTTAAGAAACCCCCCCTAAATTTATATGTATAAAAAATGGGCGAATCTCTCCGATATATAGGAAAATTTGAAGGAGATTTTATCAATAATATAATATGTATATATAAAAAATTGGTGAATCTCTGATTTTATTATATAATGTTGTAAAATATTGGAAAATCTTTTACTAAGTTATAAGATATTGTAAAAACTTAGCAAATCTTTCACTAAGTCATAAGATATTGTAAAATCTTGGCGAATATTTAACTTCATTATAAAAATAGTAAAAATTAGCGAATCTTTCATCGATTTATAAAATATTGTAAAATTAGAGGAACAACAACATTAGTCAAATACCATGAATCACATCATCAACAACAAAACATGTAGACTCACGAGGCACAACTATAAGGTCTCAGTGAAACACAACTGCACTGACTAGATTCAGCGAAAGTGGGGACTCCACTTGTTATCTCGTCCCTTAATGGTCTAGCACACATGTGGGGATCTGAATCTTGACAAGCTGATAAACTAATAGAAACAAACATTATGCTCAATCTTGGCCTCCATTAGCCAATTGTGGTCATGGAGGCTAATACAATTATGGATTGTAATTATGCCAATTGATTGTTGCATTAGATGAATTTTGGTCTCGTGCTATCCTACGATCAATGCATAGGAACCTAGTGCATAGACCATTTTTATCTTCGCTTAGATATGTAGAGATCATTTATTTTTTTGAATAATGATAAGTATTTACAAAGAAAATATGCAATCAACATAAAAGAATTGAGATTCGAAAAAGTGAAGACAATTAATTCATGCAACTAAAATGTAATACAAATATATTTTTCTCAAACCCTGAATCAATGGAAATCCAATAAAACCAATCTTGATTCAAGCTACAACAAATGGTTAAATCAAGCATCAAATGAGAACTAGAAGCATTCAAGGGACTAACACAATGTTTAACCAAAATACACACAAACTTAAAAAATCGACAAAATGCTTCAAACAAAAGCAATAAACAAACCATAAAAATTTGTCAAGACATTCATGTTAAACACCAACATGGTTTCATGTACTTGAATGAGCCCATTATTGCTTAGAGAAAGTGCTTCTTAAAGAAAAATTCTAACTTTATGTAGACCTCAAGTATTTATATTATCCATTTTCTATGCAATTTACATGACATTTACCTCAAAGTGAAATTGACATTAGTAAATGAAGCTAATCTTGAAACCCAAAGAGAATTGGTATTGCAACATATTGGATAAACAAATCAAGATCAAAATAGTTTACAAGCAAAGAAATCCAAATCAAGATCAATATAGTTTACAAGCAAGGAATGTCTAGATTATGACATGCCTATGGTGGTAAGAAGATCACAAGTAAAGAAAGTCAACGAAAGTGAATATTTTATAAGCAATGAAAGACATTATCAATTTACGTACAAATCAACAAGCTCAAAATACAACATTTTGTTTAAAAAAAGATGGAGGTCTCTACATATGAGAAGAAGATTGATATACCATATATGAGTTGCATTATTCTTTTGGCAAACAATCCACATAATTCAAACATGCATGACATAAATCATGCCACAAAATCTCAACATTCATGCCCCATACACATATGTAGACTTTGTTCTATGTAACATAAAGGATCATTTCATTAGATGATGACAAATGTATCCTATGGTGTGTACTGAATAGGTATATGACGCCCCATTTTTAACGCAATTTCTATAATTTCTAATTCACTAACTTAAACTAATAAGAATTCACATCACATCAACAAAGAAATGAATAATATATCAATGAATTCTAAGCCCAAGTTGTACAACTTGCAAATGATCCTTTGTATATTTAGCCAAAATGCCTAGTTTTTGAAAGATCCACTAAATGAATCTATGTATTTAGCATAACCTATCCTTTTCAATAAGGAAAGTGAGATGCTCTATCTTCATCAAAACATGTTAGATAGAACACTTATACTTCATATTTATTCTATTATACAAATCTAACATTGTATAGAAATGAGAGTAACAATGTAAAGCATAATATCAATCACTATACCTAACATAGATTCTAGACGTATAATCCCTTCAGCATCTGCGCACACAATTCTCATGTTTATAGATTCCCATTGATTATCTAGATTGTGATTGCTAAACTCAAATATAATTCCATATAAAATAAATATTTACACAGATAACTTACTCTTCCATCATATTAAAACAAGCTAATAGATTATATTTTCAATGTTATTCTCAAAGACTTCATATACAAAATCACTATGTTTCTTATTTAATTTTCTGAGCATGTCACACAATGTAGAGATCGATTTTACTAAGAGAAATTGTCTCTGTTTTTCTCCAAGGAATTGATCATTTTGATCCCTCTTCCACTTGAATCTCTCTCTTCAACTTATGTGAGCTAACCCTAGCTCTATTGAGCTACCAAAAAGCTAATTAACTTAAAGGTCATCATCTAAACTAAATACAAATCGAATTTTTCTTGTTTGATCCTATAAAGAAGGAACATAATCCATGATTAACTCAACTAACCGGTGACTCACTTGATAAATCACTAACTAGATGCTGCAATTCTGGAAATGCTCAACTAACCCCATCGATTACAATGGGAAAATGATCGAGTATCCTTATCCACTTTATTCAACCTCTCAACAAAATAAAGCAAATTAGAAACATGCGAGACCCTAGGTCTCCTTAAGTTCCCTTGATTTAGAAAATTCATAATTGACTTTACTCAAACAGTCATATGCCCCTGCATCAAACCGACTTGGCACTTGGAGATGGATTTTGTGTTTTCTTCCCTTTTTCTTGTGAGCTCTGTACTTGGGTTTGATAGTGCCATTGTTTTGGAACAGACAAACCTTTTCAATCATGTAAGGGAATTTGTTATCAAATCCCCATGCCACCTTCCCCTCCACTTTCTTTCTCTAATTGAGAAATCTTTCCTCCTAAACATAGGGTTTCATCCTTTTACCCCCCTATTTGCATAGGGTGTTCACCTTATGTTTTCATAGGAATGCCATGATGATAATTGATTCTTAGATATTCTAGAAATTGAAAAGGGGTAGATCTTCACTTCTGGAAACATTGGGTCAACTTCAAACCCTAGAAAGCAATTCTGGTTTAGTTTTGGAAGCCGTGACAGTGACAAAAGTCATCAAACAATATAGAAAAAGGTGAAAGGTGCAAATATGGGATATTCCTTTGGGTTGAATCAGTCTCACGGGAAGTTATGGGTATGACCCAACCTCCTAACAGCCTTAAACAATGATTCTAGGAAATGTTTAGGGTCATTTTGTGCCCGTTGTTGCAAGGACAACCACCTAAGAATATTATTTACTACTGGTCTCCATCAAGAGACTACCCAAAATCAACTAAATCACACTTAGACTTGGTTTATAGGGTCTGAAAGTAACTTAGGTCTATTTTTTTAGGTTTGTTTGCACCCCTTTTGTAGAGAAAAAGAGCCTAGAATTCATAATACTGTTGTAAATTGTTGATTGGGAGGTTAGAATATCCATTATTTGGGCCCAAAATAAAGGTTTGAGCCTTTGAGGATGTTGGAGTACCTAGAACTGCTCTTTATGTCCATATCCATTCCCAAAATTGTTTCTTAATGCCATTTTGACCCTCAAATTCAACCCGACATTCCTCTAGGCCTGTTTTTTGCCATTGTTCACTTTTCATAAGGTTGTTCATGCCCAAAATTGTCTTTTAACCCTCCAATTCAGTCTATATTTGATAAACAATGGAAAAAAACCAAGCATACTCCACCCTCCATGAAGTCAAAATCTCCTTTAAAAAAATGGGGAAAAAATCTGCAATATATCGGGATAAATCGAGAAAAAAGCGGGTGAAAAGATCGACTTTTTTTTACAAAAAATTATTGATCTGAAAATCGTGAGATTTATTGGAACATTGATAATTTATCAACGATGTTTGCAACACTGATCTCAACTATGCATATCCATCACAGTCCATCTCTCATGCTTACAATATATCTTGGACTAGCCAAGGGCCAGTCTTACACTATGTACCCCAAACCTCATGGAGCACCCCCAAACATGGTGTAAACACCTTCAAAGTAACCCAAATTTTTAACACATAAGGTTATTGACCATATTAGAGCTTACAAGTTAGAATAGGAGATATTTGGAAGTGTTTTAGCCAAAGAAGACACGACCAATACAACTGGATATGACCGGCAGGATTTTTGTTGTGTAGAACCCCCGAAATTGAAACATTTTTCCATTCATATCTTGAGCCAAGGATCAAGTGCTTCCGCATGCAAAAGGAATTGGGGAAGATTTAACCATATAAAGTCCAATAAAAGAAACATGTTTTTCTTTGGATATTTGAGAGATCTTGTTTATTCTCATAGAAATTTGCACTTGGCTTTAAGCACCATGGCCAGAGATTCAACGAATTCATATTCTCCATGGTTCAAGCTTGCTCCAACCATAGAAGGAAATTATGATGATCTTGGCAATGGTAACAATAGTGAATCTAATATTACTAGTGATGAATCTGATCATGATGATTATAGTGCCTTTACTACCCCTTTTACTCTAGATAATTTCAAGCTTTATGATGTGACAAGTAGGCCACATGAACACCAAGAGTAAAACTTTGTTCCTGATTTGATATTTTTGTAATCTTAATTTTGGGGTTATAACTTAAGAGACATGGACATCTTTTAAAGTTTTTTCATTCAAATTTCAAACAATATGTTGTGCTTCTATTTGCAATTTGTAGTAGCACTATATGTTTCATAAGGGTATAGTATTTACTATTTAATCATGATTGATATGTTTTTACTATTTTGAAATTCAAAAAATATGTTATAATTATTTTCACAATTTGCAGTTGCATTAGGTCTATTATGATTCATGGTACTTACGATTTTATGATACATCAATCATTCAATGTTATAATTGAGTAACTTTAAGTGAATTCAATGTTTTTAAATTTTGAAATTCTAAAACAATTGAAATATATATTGGCTGCAGGAGCATCAGACCAACTTATCCCCTTGAAGCATATATTCACACAAAAGAAGAGGGAGGGTTGCTGAGAAATAGAGAGAGAAAAATGGAGGAGCCATAATTCCTCAGCAGCTGAAACCTCAACCAAGATCAATATTTGGGATCCCTACAGGCTTTACTTTTTCTCTACAAATCAGAAAACCAACAAGGGTTTGCAGAGTTCACAGTGGCCAATTCTATTTACACAAACCACAACTCACCCACATGATGAGATGGTTGGAAAATTCAAGGAGATTGAAGGTAGGGGTTATTTACATGCCCCTTTAGTAATTTATGGGCCATTATCCACATGGAAGTGTTCAACTGGAGCATCCATGTGATAGTTTTATGACAAGAAAAGGGTGGGCGACCGATAAACGATTTAGGCAGCCACCTTTGTTGTAGTTTGGTTGGTGGGGAAAATAAAAGGAGAGGATAAAGTTTGGTTAGTGGGGAAAGTATAAGGGGAGGAGACATGCAAGGAGGTATGTGGAGCTTACTGAAAGTGGTATCCCGTGAAAGAACATAGCTTATTCATTTTGGAAGAGGCTCACATTCATTTTGGAGAGTGCTATCACAAAATTGAGAGGTAGAGAGAAACATGGCGAAGAAAAGAAAACACATAGAAGAGGGAGAAATAGAATACAAGACATGGGGGAGATAAGTGTGAATACTAATGGAAAGTAACTGGTTACAGAAGAGGAAGCTGGGTAGAACCATTTATTGGTGAGAAAGAAGAAGTAGTTCCAACAATGATGCTTGGTAGAAATCCAGAAGAAACAAATGAATTGAAGCTATAGCTCATTGAAGAGTGGAGGAAGGCCAATGAGTGTGGAGAATCAAAGAAGAGGCCCATTGGTTTTTTTAGTAAACCAAAAGATCCCATAGCTCTTGTAGAAGCATAATTGAAGATGAAACCATAGCCATTGTTGGGATAGAATACCGATTGTAGTGAATCTAAAGGTAAAAAATAATTACATCATGCAAATAAGAATCTTTCATGCTTTTTGTGTGGTTAATGTAAGCCCAGCTGAGACTTAAATAAGCAGGATTCTATTGAAAATAGTTTGGACCTATTATATCATGTTGCAATTTCTACATGTATATGTAATTTGATTTCTGACTTAATAGAAAGAAACCATGTTGCTTTTTACTTCTTGTTTTGTTGTTCTGTGTTTTAATTTGCTGCCAACTTGTTGTGCATAGTTGAAGGGTTTAGGAAGCTATATTATTTTCTCTCTCATTTTATGGGATTTCATTCCTGTTGACTTCTGGACTTCTATGACTATTGTTTTTTGGATCTTAAGGACCCTTAGTTTATTTGAAGGGATTTCATCCCCAGTTAGTTTTCGATCTTCAAAACTAGGCTCTTCTCACAGTTCTCAAAAAATGTTAAGAATGGAAATGCCTTACCTTTTTTGGATTGCATTCTGAGTGGTAGGCCTGGTTCGTAGGGGTCCCACCCTTAGCTAGATTGTACTATTTAGATGTATATTAATAGAGTAAAAGATAACTTACCCAAAAAAATGACATTATAAGATCCTGGGTACATGTCCCAACATTACAGTTGTAGCAACCAACAGTAAGTATGAATTCTCCTGTTTGAATTAAACTATATATATATATATATATATATGCTAATCTTATATAAAGATATCAATAGAAAAATTGCCCTCTAGGCATGGGGTAGAGTGCTAAAAGTCATAATACTATTGTTTTCATAACAAAATACAAAAGGAAAAAGATAAGTATAAAAATGTTCCTTGACTATAAATTAAAAAATTCACCTTGGTAAAGAAAGAACCGCAAAGCTCATGGGATTGATACCACCTAATTGCCACATAATCCTGCAATGTAGTGCACTCAACAGGGACTCAACATGATCATTTGATGAAAAAGTGAACATTTTTTTGTTCGTGTTTGCCCATAGTCAGAGTTCGCTACTTTCAAAACCTAAATATACTCTCTAACATTGAGTAAAGAAAATACATCATTTAGTGTGTTTAATGACTACATCATCTTATCTCATCTCAGACGATGGACAATAAGAAAATAAACACTGATATGGTTGGCCCAGAAGCCATGCAAAGCATATCATACACCTAAGAACTAACTCATCTCCTCCATGAAAGCTGATACCACTAACGCTCTCCTTTCCCAGTGCTTGAACTGACATGTTGATGAGAGATCACAACTTAAAGAAAAGCAAGTATCATAGACCAAACACCTTGATAGATCATACTAAGCAATATTGGGAGAAGGAATCTAAACATGAAGAAAAAACAATCACTCTCTTCACCATCCTAGTTACATACTCACATGGAATCCAGAGTGATGAAAATTATCGTCCAAAAAATGGTCGATGGGGCACCATTGAAGGAGACACGAGCAAGCCCAAAGTCACATATTTTCATTTTGCAGTCGGAATTTGCAAAAATATTTTTTGGTTTCAAGTCACTATGAAATACATTTGTTGTGAGAAAGCCATGAAAAAATTTCAGTAAGTGAGACAAAGAAGCTTCCAATAGACAAAATCCCCAAGAAAAAAGTTTGTGCTAGGATTGGATGCAGCTCTTCCAGGATAGATTTTCTGACCTGTATGACTGTACTTCAGAGATCTAAGAAGTTGACACAAAAAGAACTGATAGTGCTCAGCTCTGAGATCATCATTTTCTTTAATAACTTAGTGAAGGTAAGGCTCCAACAACTTAAATACAACATATATATCTCTAAATTCCCATCGAGATGGAGGAAGCATAATGTTCTTAATATCAACAATGTATGGATGGTGAAGCAACCTAAGGAGCTTGATTTCTCTCAGAATGTGAGTGGAATCATATACATGTTCAAATACATCATTAATCTTCTTGATTGCCACCTTCTCACTGGTATGAGTGTCAATTATATAACTTACTACAAGATAACTTCCCTTTCCATCAAACTCCTGTATCTGGTATCAGTTTTCCTCATCATATTCACTGAATAATTTTGTATCTAGCGAGCTCTGGATTATCACAAGAATGCTATTAGTATCAATATTTATAGCAATTGTACTGTGTAGCATACCAAGATAATTTCCTAATGAAAAATATGAACAATTTTCAACATGATATGATCAGTATTAGTAGATAATATTTGATTCATTCTTACAAGCCAAGCTTTATCTGTAATGAAAGGGGCAATTCATGCTCTTGCTTGAAAATAGTTTACATGTTTAATCTGAGGCCCAACATTGTGTATTATAAGAGGGCATATAGCTTGAATGTTTGAAAACATAGATTTAACAACAAGTTTGCTGCATTAGGACTGGGGATACACAAGGATGTAATCTTTCTTGCACAAAATTTAGAGCTAATCTGATATTAGTCATGTATGCAAATGTGCTAGAGATGTTATTAGAATGTGAATATTTCAGGCTCAAAATTCAATGGGTGTAAACTTGTAAAGTTGTAAACAAAAAAATTATTAAGCAACAACTACAAATGGATGACAAAATTTTAGGTCAAAAAGATCAAAATGAGAAATGAAAACAAGCATGCCTAAATAAATGTAAAATTTGATTATTGTGCCTCACTGTAGAACTAAACAAGCATACAATGATATAGCACCCCTTTGATAGAAACAAACAATTCATTTTGGGAGTAAAGATCTGAAATTCCAATTGGGAAAAGTTGCCATATTGAATAAATAGTTTTTCCTAATGCCCTAACAATACTGAAGATCTACACATAAAACATATAATTTTTACACTAATAAATGAATGCTCGTTCAATTCTCTTCCATCAATTTCGAAACCATTTCTATATAGATTACTATTACAACTCTAGTCTCCACTTGACAAGGAATTTTAAAAAGGCATTTTCACATTCTATATTTCCAAGGCATAGTGAAATATGTTAATACAACAAATGCATGTAGCGCTGGTACATCTAACTAGGAAATTTATAAGAGGAGTGAATATCAAGTTCAAATACTTCAACGCCCTTCCAAAGATAAAACAACAAACAGATCCAAAGACACAGTTCATCACAGAGTTTCAGTTGGGATAAGCATATTTCCTGGGCAATATGGAAACATTAAATTGTGCAGATCCTAGGATGGTAAGAAGTTGAGTTGCAGTGTCACAAAAATTGACATTAGAGAAAAAAATAGTGGGGACATCAACTTGGGAAATAATGGACAAAACTTGGCATGTATAAACTTAGACCTGAAAAAAATAAAAATAAAATGAAAGACCTGAAAAACTATGAAAATTTTGGAGAGATCAAGAGAAATTAGGAAAAATCAAATATTTATTCAACATGAAGAGTTACCCATAAAATTCCAAGCATGCGCATAGGGTTAATTGAGACAAAAATTTTGGCATTAAAACAATATTATTTCCCAAGTACAGAAACATGTTTCCAACACACAAGCATGGTTGCCACATTTTTTTGGCTAATGCTCTTATTTTCATGATGGAAACCATAATAAATAAAGAGATGAGATCCCATGCATTCATAGGGTCCAATTTTTCACCAGGTGATATTTTCTTTACTCCTACAACTCTACAAAGTCAGGCAATCATATGAAGACCCCATCAACTAACAATTCAACCACAGTCACAACTAGAGCAAACTCATTTAATGCATGACTACATGGGGATGGTTAAGTAGAACAATTAATATGGAAAACTTCATAAAGGATCAGAATGCACTTACATGTTCAAGAAAAGAAGAAGCTAGTCCTTGCTTTCTAGAGTATCTTGCATTTCAAAATATGTTTTCATAAATTAGGTACAAGGAGAGAAAGACCCTGTTTGAAATCGAGACCAACTGTTAGATACTAAGAATGGTGACAGGATTCAAGACCTTTTAGACACTACACCAAACTAAGCAGCTCGAAGGGAAGATTCCCTAAATTTTTACTTCCAAATAATACAAGAATCATGAACCCTTATGAGAAATACGCATATGGTGAACACCAATTTTTTGGTGAATAAATACTAATAGTAAGAACAATAAGCTAGAAAACTCGGATATCATGGCATATGACCCTAATAGAATTTAAAGATTGGAAATTTTAGAAAAGGAAAGCCAAGACAAAAAAAAAATTACTTGCATCTTCACATGGTTGGTTTTAAAACTTTAGTCTTCAGTGTTCGCAAATATAATGGAAGCGAGCCTGTAAGACAAGAAGAAATGAAAAACTTTACTAAATGTCTTCAAGATATCAGAATGGGTTCATAAAATGAAGGAAATACATAAAAATTTAATATAGAGGTACAAAAGTAAAGAAGAAACTCGGTGGTATAAGAAGAATTGGAAGTTACATCATATTTGGAATGGCCACAGAATTCATGGGTTTTTAGGATCTGCATAGCTTAAGCAACTCAAACAAGTTTTTGACATGGTTCTTATTTCAAATTTTAGCTAATAATGTATAGATCTCACACATCACACCACATGACTACCATGAATCTTTTAAGTTTCAATTTTCAAAAACTAGGAAGGAACAAGGGGTGAGGCAGAAGTCAACTACTAGATCATTCATCCATTTAATTTGATATCTAGATTATAGATTCCCTACCTAATTTAACTAAATTTTTGGCCAAACCAATTGTTAAAAGATGCAAAGAAAAGACACAAACACAGACACTAAGCCATATGATCCATGTAGAATTTGAGTTCAAAACTTTGAAGAGTACACCTGAGTTGGACTCATCTCACCAAGCTCAGACTTTTCTTCTAAATTTCAGCTCAGAAATTATTAGTCTTGGTATGACATGGAATCCCCAATAGTAATTGCTAATTCTGAAGTAGATTTACGAGACCAAGGTCAAAAATTAGGAGGATTTCTTTGGGAAATTCTTAATCCAAGATCCAAAGATGGTTTTGCTCAATTTTACATTTTTCTGCTATATTTTATTCTATGATGGAAATTTTACTTCTGCTCAAGGGTTTTGACTGTTGTTGGAAAACATATTTGGAGTGTTCTTGAGGATATTTGGAGATTTGGACTCCAAATTACTTAGCCATACACAATTCAGATCTTGAAACTAGAACATGTCAAAAATCAGACCATAGTGAACAAATTCTGTACTCTAAAAACTAACCTAAAAAGCATAGATCTTTAAAGCTTAAAACACCAATCAAAATTTCTGGTAGGAGTACTTTAATAGCAGGAAATGAAACCCAACAAAATAATGAATTATAAACATACCTGCAGACTAGAGTTTGGATGTGATTGCAAGAGCCGAAATTCTAGATCTTGGCAACCTGGGAAGAACCTTAGCAAGAGCTTTGCAACTCCATAATAACCTTTGAAACCCAATTCTCTAAAATTGAAACCATATTAATCTCTGAGAATGTGCTTTTTGTCAAGTAAAAAAGAATTATATTAGCTATGGAATTCCTCGACCCTCATCCCATTCGTGAGGAAAAAGAAATACATTTATAAAATCCTTAGAAAAGATGGTGGGAATTGATGAGGATAATAAGAATAAGGTAAGGAACTAGGTAATATGCAGGATGAGATGACAGAGACCAACACACACAAGGATATACCAGTATGCTTCTTTGGAGAGATGATAGTATGCTTCAATATGCAGAGAGAAAACTTGAAACCCTAACAATGAGAGTAGATAGGAGGTAAGTCGATATGCCAGAGGTGACACTCATAACAAGTAACACACTAGATGAAATGCAGACATGGATGGAATTGGTCCCATTCTACCCCGATGCATAGATTTATGGATGAATTTCTATAAAAAAATCTCCATAAGGAAAATCGAGGGGCAATTTACACTAGAATTTTGATTAACAAGCAAAACAGTTGGGAGAAATTTCTATCTATGACCTCAATGGCCGAAAATCGGGGGTGATTAAGGAATTTTAGGGGAATTTCTCCATGCAAAAAATGCTTCTCGACGCTCTCCTCCTGTAAATTGAAAGGATATTTTCATATTTTCATATTATTTTTTAAATAAATAGTGGGCTAATATTTTAAATTTTAGAAAATTTAACCATATCAAAATTCGCCCATTGAATTTTCCAAACCCCTCTAATTTCTCCCATGGGCTAAGAGTCACCGGTAAAATCATCTCTTCTTTCCTTAATCCCGAAGAGCCATGTGGGGACATTCCATTGCAGGTTAACTACAGTAAACTAAGCAATTTTTCAACCGATCACTTTACTGGCATGGAGATTTCAACATTCATTTATTTGGATTTTATTTTATTTGATCAGTCAACATTTGTTTATCTCTTTCATTCTTGATAAAATAAATTATTTTATTAATCAACATTCATTTCAAATTATTTTATTGATCAACATTCATTTTTTATACGAAGCTACAATTTTTCATTCTCCTCTCCATGCTTCTTAGTGATGAATAAACATGCATCATGATTCTTCCATTGTTTCTCGTAACTTCATATAATTCAAAGGGAAAAAAATATGTTGCAGAAACATAGAGATGAATGGATATGTATGCATACACTATTAATATTTAATAAGTAAAACTAATGAATAGATAACATGTTCTATGTTTTTAAAACATTAGAATAAACATACTTATAACAATTCGAATCTAAGTTGGTGACAAAAATAAATGATGTAATTAAATCAGTGAATTTTGAATTTTGGTTTTGAACTTTCTCAATATTTATTACATAATTTAGCCTAGATATTAATGGATTTCAACATTTTATACATCAAGCATAGAAGTGGATGGATTTGGATACGACGGGGTAAATCTATGCCGCCGATTAAAATAAGTTGTTCTCTTTATGTTTTTAATTGGATTTTAGCGCTGGATAAATGGGTTTGAATTAAGAATTTGCATCATTATATTGTAATAATTGGAACATAACCTACAGAATAACATCTTTGAATGGAAATTGTTCTGGTTTAATGGACACCGAAACCGAGAATTTTGGTTAACTTGTTTGAGCTCATCATAGGGCGCTTGCACGAAGTTGGTTCCACTTTTTAGTGCCACTTTAGAAATCAAAAGTGCATATTCAAAATGTAAATCGATAATGCATATGCGTTATTAATGCTACGTTCAGAAAACCCGAGCCTAAAATCGAGGCTAAGATTAGTTAGGCAATATCACATGTGCAATATATCTCACTTGTGTTTTTAAAGAGTTACAAATTGCAAGTGTGATATATCACACTTGCGATTTGTAAAACCAAAAAAAAAAAAAAATTAGAGGCCCACGACCTCAATTTATTATTTGCACACTGAAGGCCGTGATATCGGGAGAACGAAAAACCACACCAGCGATTTGAGTTTGAGACTTTGGAGGCTCCTTTGGGGGGTAATTTACAAGGGACAATTCAGAACTTGGATCTAATGGAAGGTAAGTACTCATTTCCTTCACAATTTCTTTCAATTTTTATTTGTTTTTGTTAATTTTTAGTTTTTATTTTTGTTAAAACAAATTTAATAATTTTTTTGAATTAAATCTATCAATGATATATTAAAACAATTTTTAATTTGTTTTATTAATATTAAGAGATAACAGAAATGTTGAATATAATGTGAAAAATCAACCCACTAATAACCAAGAACCAAACCCAAACAAAAACCCAAATACAGACACAAACCCAAACATGGAGGGGGAACAAGACCGAAACTTAGATATTATGGCTCATTTGGGTGCATTCAGGCAGATTAGATCATTGTTTAGAGGGGGGTCCATTTGAGACAATTATTAGCTGAGGCATTGGATACCATAACAAACACAATTTCTAATTCCCAGGGAGCACTATACAACATTAGCTTGTACGAAGAATCCATGAGGCAATATTATTCTGATGGTTTGAGCTAAAAAGACATAAAAAAACTAGAGATAACCAAAGACCAATTGTTTTCATTATTCCAGGAACCTAGAATCGGATTGGTTCCACCCATCAGTCGAGCACACTTTTCCATAGACTAGTGTGTGGAACTAAATCTGAAAGCCAATTGGATGGATCGCTGGTACATGGTCTTCGATGAAGACCCTCATGGGAATAGAGACAACCCATTCTATTTCCTAAGGAAGTTGTACACAGAATTTATCTTGAGAAAACATGTTAACTATTTTGATATTTTAGAGTTCCACGGTGTGGGTCATGGGATGCCCCAAGATAGGGAAGGGAATAGGACTGATTCTAACCATGTGCCATGCCCTCCATGCACACCAAAACCCCCTCGGGTATATCCTCCTGTGGGTCCTATGATTGATGATACACATGGGGCCTTATTTGACTTGGCAGATTGTTATCTACCTAAATGGAACTTCTCCGTCTGAGTGCCGACATTCCCTATGTTGGCACACAAAAGGACATTTATGGATTGAAGGTAGCCTAAAACACTATAGACGGGCATGTTATGAACTACATTTATCATCCATTCAGCTGGTTATTTTTACCTTTGAATATGTCAAGTGATGTATGCGCCTTTTACTATATGCAACTCGCGTACATACGTGCCTTTTATTAAAGCATGTCATGTGTTGTATGCAAGTATCTGTGATTGCATCTCGCGTACAGATTTGTACACAGGCTCCCCTTATAGCAACTCATGTTTCATACGAGGGTTTCCAATATCAATACCCGCTTACACCTTCCTTTGACATTAAAAATAATAAATCGCGATTATTTGAGATTTGTTAAGCCCTTAACTATAACTATCTTAACTGTCTCAACCTCCTAAACCCTCAAAATTGCCTTATTTCACTAAGTATAAATAAAGGCCTTGGGGAGGGTATTAATCAATGATACTTGGAGAGAAAAGTTATGCTGGTGGAGTCTATTCAGAAGTCCTTGGAGCAATGGAACTTAGAATCCTTTGGTTGTAGAGGAGTCCTTGTCTCAGGATTTGGGTTGTAATCTGAACTCATTAACTATAGTTAATAAAGAGAATCCTTCTTCCATATGTGTTTTGAATGTCTTTCATGTATTATGGTTTGACGAATACTTATGATTAAGCACTCTGTATATGATTTATCTAACCTATTTTGTATACATGTATCATTTTGCACTTGGAGTATTTTCTCTTGGAAGGTGAAGGAGAAGCATCCCTGAAGGCTTTGGAGAAGAATAAGAGCGGAAGAGGACAAAGCTAGGATCAACCGTCGTGTATCGGGTGAGTCCATTCTATCCTCTTATTTCCTTTTCTGTACTCTAGAGTCAATTTCCTGCAAGTTTTATGAGTATGTTGGTAGCCCCATACCTTCGTTTGTAAGGTGTTTATTCGTGTACAATAGAACTGGCGACTCCACTGAGGAGCCCAGACTATTGTAGGTTATTTCTATCACCCCTTACCAGTCTTTTCCTTGAATTTTGCATGTGGTATTTTATCCTAGTTCATGCTTACCATGGTGTTTGAAAGCCTTGTGGATTTTTCTTTTTTTTTGAGAAAAAAATTGTACTTGTATGCGGGTTTCTCTCATACACAGTCACGTACAGAGGCCTGCATACACGGGTTTCTCTATTGGCCAGTCGCGTACAGTACGTGAGTTGCCCTTGTACACAGTCATGTACAAGCCTGGAAATAGGGATTTTTAGGCTAGGGTTTGCTTGTCCCTGTCTTTTTGTAATTCCTATTTGTTAGTTGGTTTTCTTTATGAATACTATGCAATTAGTTTGAAGACCTTGGTGACCACACGTTATGCTTTCTCGTAAAGCCCTTGGGTTTATTTTGTTTGGATTGTCTTCTATTTGCATTTTGAAGTAAGTTGGCCTGTTTGGGTTATAGGTTGAAGTGTCTCTGTCTGAATCGATGATTAGGGTTTTAGGCATTGTTTTTCCAGTCTATCTTTTGATAGTGGTTGGTTTTTCACTTACCTTTGTGAGTTTACAGTGATTTATTCTCATTGTACACACCCAAGCTAGGGTTCCCGTCTCCCTTTGTTGGTTGAGTTTTGGTTTTATTGACCTGTTTACTTCAGTTTGCTTATTTTATATAGTTGATTTGATCCAAGTATACTCAAGTTTAGTGCATTTTAGGTGCATAGTAGAGTTTGAGCATTTTTAAAAAGTGAAAAGAAAACATTTTCAAGCTTTTGCATTTGTTTTTGCATAAGTAGTTTTCATTTTAGTTTTAAAATATAATCTCAAAAACTACAAAATAATAGTCTTAGTTTCTCTTTATCGTTTTCATTTGTTCATCAATCTATATTTACAAAAAGAAAAAGAAGTTTGCTTTAATAGTGGCAATTTTCTTTGAAAAAATACACCTTTACTTTTTTTATTTCTTATCGAGTCAAAAACACCACAGTTCATCACTCCATTTCCTTCGAAGTAAGAAAAAGCCCTTTAAAATGAACGCAATAATTAAAATTTACTAGTAATTTTTATTTTTAGGGGCCTTTCACCTACTATCTTAGGGTAGGCTTGTGGGATAGGAAGTGTAAACTTCCCATAAGTTTTAAAATTCAGACGTAGATGACCTTTCTTTAGGTAAATCCTTGACTTTATCAATTGTATCTGGGAAGCTCCTCTCAAAAGGGAGTCAAGCACGAGGCCGCCTGGAGGCATTGGACTGAGGAGATAACCCTATGATTCCTTGTCAAAATGTAAATCAGGACTTTTATGCATCTAGGGATTCTGTCCTAGACAGATTTTCGGGCTCAGCTACCCTGCCCATGCATATGAGTCAGGCTTGTGACTGGCCCCCCAGATTGTTGGTATAGCTAAGGTAGCCTTTAGTCTCTTGACATTTAGGGTTCATACCCAGGTAAACCAAAAGGCTATTTCTGGTTCACCTTGGATGGGATTGGAAGGTAACCCTTGTTCTAAGTGTAGGAGGGCGGTGGGTGATTCCTCCACTTGTGCCTAAGAACCACTTCAAGGATGCCAAGTAATCATTCTTCAACTTTCTTCGGGAAAGCATATCTTTCACCCTTGATTGATTGTTTGAGGCTTTAGGATTTTTTATAGTGTGTGCTCTATGTTTCTACCTGTGGTTAGTTGGATTTAGGGTTTAATTTGTTAAATTTTCAATCATGGAGGACCAACCTATAGGAAGGTCAAGAAGGTTGCGAAACCTTCCTCCTCTCGTCACATTGGAACCTCCTCCTCTACCCCAAAGGAAGAGATTGGACACGGATGGTTCATTTGAACCTGTAGGAGTAAGTGAAGTTCTAGGTGAACCAGAACTTATAGCTAACCGTTTTGATCTTGATACAGTTGAGATAGAAGACTTGCAGACTGACGAGTTTGTAAGGAATTTTAACACACCCTTGACTGATTTAAATGATCCTGTGATCATTTAGGTTAGACCTTTTGATTCACCTATTTTAGGTGTCCCTGTGGTTAGGATTATGTCTTCTGTGGGAGAGAGTTCTTTTGTGTTCACCTCACCCATTCCGGTTAAAGGAGTACTACCTCCCCCGGTAAGTGCCCCTAGATTTAGTATACCTTCTACACCTTTGACTCTAGCGAGTCGGGTGTTCCAACCACTAGTTCACTCAAACCTAGTAGGTACTTCTGGTGATATGGTTACTGGGATCCCTAGTATACCTATCGTTCCTTCTTCCTTTCCATATACTACCCAGAGTGGTCCAATAGGATCCTCGGCATTCATCTAAGGATTTCCTTGGAATGGGGGGCACATTCCCCCATCCACTCCATACGTAGGCCCATCACCTTCGTATGTAGGAGTGCAGTTTGGGAACAATACCTTTTATGGGAAAAGTTTTCAAACTTCAATTTCGGCCTTGTTTATGAGCTCTCCCTTTTCGTTATTTAGCAGAGGGATACCGGCTCCTATCTTTCAGACCCTAGTTTCGATTGGGACAACCTGAACTTCTTATACTGCACCTCCCACACACAATCCTGTGGCTTATGGATGGAATCCATTTTAGAGTAATCTACCCACTTTGCAACCGGTGGTAGGGGGAAGCCCCACCTTTACCTATGGGCATTCAGGGGCAGGTCCCTCTAATCCCTAGGCTGGCACATTTAGTGCCTTGTTTCGACCCAAAATTTCATTTATGGAAACATTAATCTTGTCAGATTTGTTAAAGTTGATGAATGACTCAGTGAGGCA
Source organism: Pseudotsuga menziesii (assembly GCA_001517045.1). NCBI lineage: Eukaryota > Viridiplantae > Streptophyta > Pinopsida > Pinales > Pinaceae > Pseudotsuga > Pseudotsuga menziesii. Next base: position 32,386 of record LPNX010495635.1, on the reverse strand, counting down.
TGACCCCTCATGGCCACCTATTCCCACCAAATTGCCATCGGACATCCCTAAATTCGAGGGAAAAGTTGGTGAAGATCCTGGGGCTCATGCCACCACATTCCATTTATGGTTTTCTTTGAATTCACTGAATGAATATTCAGTCAGGTTGAGGCTATTCCAGAGAACCTTAACAAGTACCATGGAAAAATGGTATATTGAATTGCCTTCTGCTGCTTTCAGTAGTTTCTGGGACTTGGTTAGTGCATTTCTTAGCCACTTTCAGCTTCCGGTCCGATATGATTTTAGAATAGACTTGTTATCTACCTTTAGGTAGAACAAGGATACCCACATCTCAGATCATATCCAAGAGTGGAGGAGGTGAAAGAGCATTATAAAAACCACTATCCCTTCTGAGTTCCTTTTAGAGTGGTTCCTTAAATCCCTGTTTCCCTCCATATCTAAGGATGTATCCACCTCATGAGTGACGAATAAAGAAGAAGCCATTATCAGGGCCCAGCAATTGGATTTGATTTATTCACAATCTAGGATCTTGTATGAGATTATCCCTAAGGAACCAAGGCCTACGCATGATGTGGAGAAGCCTAAGCCTAGACCCCATGCCGATGGTGTGGTTGGGTCTGTTAACTATCCCACTGTAGAATCTTTGGCTAAGCAACTTCATTAGTTATCTGTCAAGCAGTATACAATGGAGGCAGCAAAGGCTGCCCCCTCCCCCCAGAGTGCAAATTTTTTTGCACAAACCTCTCAGAAGGGCGATCAGCAGCCTGGTGGGAAGAAAAAGAGAGGAAAGAAAGGAGAGGGAAACCAAAACAAGTAGAAGCCCATGAACAATGCTAATGGGGACAAGAAATAAAAGAAGAAGGTTAAGTTCCTGTGCAAGTTGTGCCATGAGGACCACCTTACTCACCTTTGTCCCCTTATGGAACAATCCTAGAAGTTGCTTAAAGCTCAACAATCGGCTATCTTGAAGGATTATTTTCCCTAAGGACATAACTCAGCTTCAGCTTCTAATGTAGCAGGGGGCACTCAAAATGCCCCTAACCCAAACTATATCAACATGGTTCAATATTCAACTTTGTTACAGATGAGGAATCCAAATTATGAGAAAGAGACTTCTGAGAAGGGTAAAGATGTAGGTGAAACTTCTAACCCTCTCACGATAGAGAAACCTGTTGAAACTATGCCGAAAATACCAAAAGGTGTTTTCAAGAAGACTTTGCATAACCCTAATGCTAGAGCTGCTTCAAACTACTCTGTAGTTGAAGATTTAGCCCAAACCCTGTGTGCAATGTCAGCTTTGGAGGTGCTACAGAGTTGTCCCACCCAACGAGATGCCCTCTTAGTAGCTTTAGGCAGCACAGAATCATCGAGTCTCATGGAAAAATTTCATTTGTCTGATGTTAAAATTCTCCTACCTTACCATGTAGCCTTATCAATAGATTTCATCCATGGTGGAAAGACCATTGGAAGGGCAGTTGTTGATGAGGGTTCTTCTACATGCGTTATGTCCTTGACCTGTTGGAAAGCTCTCGGATCCCTAGAGCTAGTCTCGTCAAACACTCTACTTACTGCTTTTGATGGAAGGTCCTTCTGTCCGCATGGTATCTTCCTAAATTTTGAAATTAAGTTGGCAGGAAAAGCAGTGTTTGTTGAGGTAGAAGTGATTGATGCTCCTTTGGACTATAATCTGCTTCTAGGAAGAAACTGGACTTATGCAATGTCCACTATTGCATTGGCCATTTTTCGTGTAGTGGTTTTTCCACATGAGGGCAAGTTGGTTACTATTGACGAACTTGATTTTACTCGAAAAGGTCATATAGAGTCTAATGAGTCTACTATTCCATTGGTTGATTAGGTCAAACCTATTGCATAGAGTTTGGGGGCTGGAATGTACATATCACTGATGGGCACATTTGATCTTCCAGCCCCAATTTATTATATTGGTTCTAGTAGTGTGGGGAGGTCCATAGCTATGGTTTTTGATAGGACTGATGCTTGGGTTCTCCTATCCCCCCACGAACAGGAAGTGCCCTTATCGACAGTGGAGGTAGCTTATCAAGCCATCACTCAAGCCACTATTGATCCCATTCCAGATCCTCTAACAGTCTCGAAAGATATGGAAGAATTCTATTTTCTTGCATGGGCAGAAAACTCTTTGCACTCTATAGATTGTTTAGACATGGTTTTACCTTCTGATGAAGCCATTTTGGAAGCTATGAGTGGATGTGGTAAGATTTGTGAGGATCTTCACCATCGATCCTATTTTCTTCCAGAACTAAGCAGAATAGAAAATCAATAGTTTCGTTTGAGACTAACAGAAGATGTCGATGCACCCATTAATCCCTTACCCATGGAAGGAATGTTTGCTGAGGGGAATATGGAAAATATTTCTGCCACTATACCTATTAACATATCTGTAAACCATGATGTCATGGAAAACATATACACAGGTGGAAATTGCTCTCCTGAAGAGATTGCTATCTATATTGCCCTGTTTAAGGAATTTCGTGATGTCTTTGCGTGGTCATATGAGGAGATGCCAGGCATAGATCCGTCAATTGTTGAACACGAAATCCGAACATAACCTGATGCCAAACCATTTCAACAAAAGTTAAGACCTGTTAACCCACGCAAAGTGGTTGCTGTGAAGGCGGAAGTTGGAAAGCTATTGAAGGCTGGTTTTATCTATCCCATAGCTTTGACAGAATGGGTATCCAACCATGTTCCTGTTGATAAGAAGCAAGTGATTATCCACATTTGTACTAAGTTTAGAGACCTGAATAAATCCTGCCCTAAGGACAACTATCCCATGCCATTTATAGACCAGATTATAGATGCTTGTGCGGGAAGTGAGGTGTTCTCATTTATGGATGGTTTCTCTGGATACAATCAAATTCAAATAAAATAGGAATACCAACATAAAACTAATTTCATTTTTCCTTGGGGTACCTTCATGTACAAGAAAATGACCTTTGGATTGAAAAATGCTGGGGCAACCTTTCAACGAGCTATGAAATTTTCCTTTTATGATATTAAAGCCATTGTTGAACCATACCTCGATGATCTACCTACACATTCTTGTAAGAGGATCCAACATCCAGATCATTTACGGTTGATATTTGAAAGATGCAGACATTATAAAATCCGCTTGAATCCCCAAAAGTGTGTATTCTGTGTCGAGTCACGAAGATTGCTCGGGTTCATTGTCTCTAGTAGAGGCATCCAGGTGGATCCATTAAAAGTTGAGGCCATTGTAAATCTACCTCCTCCTCATTCTATCAGGCAACTTAAAGCCTGCAAGGAAAGTCTAATTTTCTTAGACGTTTTATTGTTAACTATGCCAAGATTACTAAGGGTTTCATACGCCTGCTCAAACAGGACACCCCATTTGTATGGGATGAAACCACACAACTTGCTTTTGAGGCATTGAAAAGAGCTTTATTGTCGACACCCTTATTACATCCGCCAGATTATTATAGGGATTTTATATTATATCTGATCGCGTCGGAGTCAACCATTGGGGTAGTACTAGTCCAGGAGGACGATAAGCTTGTAGAGTATGTCGTTTATTATCTTAGTCGTGCTTTGGTCAGACCTGAAATTAGATACTCCCACGTTGAGAAATTAGCCTTAGCAACTGTTAATGCTATTCAAAGGTTATGTCACTTCATTTTATTGAGGACCACAACAGTAGTGGCGGATGTGAATCCATTTCAATATGTTTTATCCCGACAAATTGTTGGGGGAAAATTTAACAAATGGATAGTCATTATTCAAGAGTTTGACTTGGATTTTCAGTCCGCTAAGTCTAAGAAGTCCTTAGTTTTTGCTGAACATATAGCAGAATTTCCTACTGAAGAAGATATAGCCATTGAAGATGACACATTCCCAGATGAGCACATCTTCTTGATATCCACCTCTCATCCTTGGTATGGAGATATTCTTATATATCTCTAGACTTTGTGTTGGGAAAATGGGGCAGACCCGGGTTTAATCCTTTTATGCCGCACCAACAAAAGACCCACTGTGTTGTCCCTTTCGGCAACAACCTGCGCACAGGTTGCAGTCTCACCTGAAACAGCAATGGGGTGCCACAGAATCAAGTTTCTGCAAGCAGAGAGGGATATTACTGTACCTTAGCCTTTACTAACTTATTAATCAATAATTTACACAGCTGTGTCATTCACTTTCATACAACTTCGCAGATAGATAAACAACTGTGACTTGCTTAACCCACTACAGGGAATTCACGGCGAAGCTTGTTATTAGCAGTGATCTAAGTTATCAAATGTATACAGTTATTAATGCATAAAATACAACAGAAATAGAAACAACACAAGAAACCACAACACCAAATATAACGTGGTTCACCCCCAGTGTAGGGGCTACGTCCACAAACTGAGTTTTATTCAACTTGCTACAAAACCACAGTTTGATCTGCGCACTCAGCTGCAGATCCCTTCAGTCCTTAACAGCCGTGCACACAGCAGCAGGCCTCTGCGCACACAGCTGCAGATCTTTTCTCAATCTTCTTACAAAAACCCTCTGCGCACGCAGCTGCAGAGGTCATCCACGCACACAACTGGGACTTAACCTTTTCTTACCAAATCAGCCTTTACTTGCCTTAATCTTTTTTACATCATAAAACCTAACCTTTCTTATTTACAAAAGTGCCTATTTATAGCGCACTGTTTACAAAAACATGGATTCAATACCATGGGCACCCAAAACCCTAAACCCTGGTCTTAAGCCGCGGGTTTATTACAATAGAAGACTTTGATTTAACCCCTGACACCCCTAAGACTATTTTCATTCAAACCCGCGGAGTTACCCATCTTAAGGACCATTGAGGTGCACGCCCAATAGGCCCCTAAGACTCACCAGTGTCCCGTCCCAGGGCACTTATCTGCTCGACTGGTGGTAAAATTTGCTTGGCGAAGACATTGTGCGCTAGTTCCTGGAGTCCATCCTGCTAGTGGCTGGTTGCCCGCTTCTTTCTGCTGCTTGATATTGGTGCAGAGGAAGGCCTTGTGGGACCATCTGCAACCCCATCCTTTGGTCGGGTTGGTGATACTTAACCATCCACAGCTTGGGGTCCCATGGAATTGTGTGTCACACTGCATAAGACACACAGTTGCCGTGGTTCTGCTATGCCGGAAGATTTCAGGGTAGGGCTCGCCAGATTCATTTGGCGAGGTCTTATGGCCATCGTGGCTCCATGTTAGAGAAAATTTGTGCCTTCCTTCGCCTGGTTTAGAGCAAACTTCTGCCTGCCTGTGTACCTAAACCGAATACGACTGTACTGGCAGATTAATCAAAAGGTTCTGCAATCTTCTCTCTCTGAACTCTCGTACTAGCTCCTGGACTTCACAATTGTTGGACATGGCTCCCGGCGGACAAACTCCACGAAGTGATTCGAGGAAGATTTCATAAGCCAATGTAGCTTACTTATAGAATTCTGTTACAGAATCTGTCAACATAGTGTAGTAATGACATCAAATCTGCTTGAATACCAGAAATCTTGTCACACCCCACTTGAGATTTTCCCAAATCTCATAATTACAGTTATGAAGAGTAGCTCACGTGCCGCCGCCATCAAATGTATTCGGTCCCATCCATCTCATCCTAGGCTGCGACATAGTTCCACCCTACGACATAACAACCACTTTCCCCTTTGTCACAGGTTGAACCTGTGTCCCCTAACCAACCTTCGGCTTCCCATACGACATTCCCCAGCGTGGCGAGCAGCTATGCTGGGTACGTAAACTTTTATTCCTTGGTGCTACCTTCAAGTCTGAGGAATTGGCCTGTCTTTGTACTTCTTTAGACGACTCCCATTTATCATAGAAGGGAAGAGCTCTCCATTCAACTTAGCTAGTTGGACTGCGCCCCCATCAATAACTTTCTGGACTATATATGGTCCCTTCCAATGTGTTTTAAACTTTTCAGGGAACTTCATAAATTTGCTATCATAGAGGAGCACAAGATCACCCTGCTGGAATTGTTTCTTCTTAATGTGTTTGTCATGCCACGCTTTTTCTCGAGCTTTCTGGACCTGTTGCTGGAAACCTGCAATAAATATATCCTCCTTGAGTTCTAGTATCTGTTTCAGTCTCTCTGTTATTATGGCTGGGTCATCCATCTCGGTAAAAGCAGATATTCTGAGGCTGGGAACAATGTATTCCATAGGCATGAAAACTTCTTGCCCATAAACCAATCGGAAGGGTGTATGTCCTGTCAACTTTTTGCAAGTAGTTCTGTAAGCCCATAGCACTGCTGGAATTCGAAGGTCCCAATCATTTCTGTTAGCATTACAAATCTTCATCAAAGCATGCTCCAGGATCTTATTAAAATCTTTGACAGTCCCATTGGCTTGTGGATGATAGGCTGTACTTTTCTGATGGTATACTTGAAATTCTTCAGTCAGCACTGCAATGGTTTTATTTAAGAAATGTGATCCTTGATCGCTCATAAGGACGCGAGGACACCCAAACCTGGACAAGATGTGATCGAAGATGAATTGCGCAGCTATAGCAGTGCTACAGTTCTTGACCGGTTGGGCTTCAGCCCAATGGGTAATGTAATAATATATCTCGCACCAGACTTCTTTGCGGGGGGTTTGATGGGGCCAACAAATTCAATGGCCCATTTGTCAAAAGCTTGTAAGGTTACCTGCGAAACTAGGGGCATTTCATCCCGCCGAGATGGTTTTCCTGTCCTCTGACAAACATCACAGTTGTGGCAATATTCTCTTGCATCCTTGTGAATGGTGGGCCACCATAAGCCGGCTGTCAAAATCTTCTGTGCGGTAGCTTTCCCTGCATAATGACCTCCTACCGCGCCAGAATGTGCCTCAGCCAGAATCACGGGTCGTTCATGCTCCAAAACACACCTGCGCAGTATTTCATCCGGTCCCATCTTATACAGCTGGCCGGATATTAGAGTGAAGTCCGCTGCTCACACTACCAGCTGCTTTTTCTATTGTGTGGTCATTTCAGCAGGTGGAAACCCTATAGACAAGTATTGAGCAATATCCTGGAAGTAGTCATCGACTATCTGGATGGAAAACAGCTACGCATCAGGGAGGCCCTCTTCTAAACTGGTGGGTTCTTTTCCTGACTCGAGCCTCGACAAGTGGTCAGGTCCTAGGTTCAGTCTCCTAGGCTTAACTATGATTTTGAAGTCATATTCTTGGAACATAATCAGCCATCTGCATATTCTTCCTCCTAGCACTGGCTTATTAACCAAATATTTTAAAGCAGAATGGTCAGTGAACATCTTAAAATGTGATCCTAATAGATAATGTCGAAACTTCTGTAGTGCATACACCATAGCAAGGCCTTCCCGCTCGGTTGTAGTATAATTTTTCTCTGCAGTGGATAATTTTCTACTGGCAAAAGAAATAGGGTGGTCGATCTGACCTGCGCCTGGTTGAGCCAATACAACCCCTAAAGCAA
>LPNX010495635.1:2246-24837 GCA_001517045.1 Pseudotsuga menziesii | reverse complement strand
TTCTTTGTTCCAGTCAGGAAATACTAGAATAGGGGCAGTAACCATTTTTTTCTTCAAAATATCTAAGCTGGCCTGGCACTCCGGTGTCCATTCGAACTTTTTATCTTTCTTCAACTACCTTTCCATCGAAGCGGTAATTTGAGCATATCCTTGGATGAATTTTCTGTAGTAACCAGTGTGACCAAGAGTCGTGCACAACTGTTTGACGGACTTCGGGGGTGGCAGATTTACAATAATAGCTATCTTTGCAGGATCCATCATCAATCCCTGCTTACAGACAACATGACCAAGGAGAATTCCAAAAGGAGCACAAAAGATACACTTTTTTATATTCAAAGCAATCTGGTGCTGTCTACACTTGTTTAACATAAGTCTCAAACTAGTGAGGTGATCTTTTACTAGCCCAAAAATAGTCCAATCATCAAAATAAACTTCTAAGAATTGATGTATATACTCCTTGAATGCAGAGATGACGACCCTAGAAAATATAGCAGGTGCATTCTTCAGCCCAAAGGGCATGACAGTATACTGAAAGGATCCCATTTCGGTAGCAAATGTTGTCTTATGCCAGTCTTCTGGAGCGATTCGGATCTGATGGTAGCCAGAAAACCCATCAGTGAAAGAGTATATTTCTTGGCCTCCAACATTGTCGAGCACTTCGACTGTAAACAGGGTAGGAAAGGGATCATGCAGACAGGCATCATTTAATTTCCTGAGGTCGACACAGATGCAGATTTCACCCTTAGTCTTCTTCTCCTGGACCACCATAGGACTGACCCACTCAGATTCTTCCACTGGCTCAATTATTCCTGCGGCGAGCATTTTATCCAGCTCCACCTTAACCTTTTCTTTATACTTCGGATTCAATCTATAAGGCCACTGTTTCACAGGCTTTGCATCAGGTTTCAAAGGGATCTTCATTACGCCAATATCACCCAAGATACCCTTCATTTCGGAAAACTTTGTTGGAAAAAGATCTTGGTACTCGTGGAGAAGTTGGGTTACCTTGCTGATTATTTCATCATCCCAATAGTCACCAATTGTGGCAAGCTTAGGTTGTTCTTCAGGGGATGATTTACTTCCGGAGCTTCGATAACTGGTCCTTGGACATCACAGCATCCTTCTGACTCAGGGATAGCGATATTGCACGGGTCCTCATCCTATTCAATGGCGAAGTTGTAACATTCTAGGGCATGGGCTTCCTGCACTGTCCAATCTGGGCGCTGTTCTACTAGTTCTTAGTCATCAAAGACCTTGGTATGGATGATCCTGATAGCTGCGTCTAGAGCTGGGCAGACATCATTAGTAGAAAAAGTATGTATAAAACTATGGACAAGACAGTCCCAACTTACAGTATCTAGGCGGATCTCAGCTTCCTCGTACTAGGTCTGAGCTATTGGTGCCAGTGTATGGATGAATCGATGTACCCATTCGTTCTGAGGTACATACCTCCACGCTTCGTAGCAGTTTACCAGATGCACTTGTGGACTAGATTTTCCATCAAACTTGCTTCGCACCTCCACAGGCTGGTCCTTAAATCTCAGTCGAAGGAGCCTCTGACAGGATTCCCAGTTAGGAATCTGTGGCTTATGGCTCTTCCACCATCTGGCAGCTGAGACTCTGAGTGCTGACTCCAAAGAAGTCATTTTCTGTTTCTCTGGTATCTGACCTGAGAATTGTACGATAAATGGGTCAGGGTCTGTTGAACCGTCAAAAGTAGGGAGAGCGCTTGGTTGTGAGCTGAGCCATCGGAGAGATTTAGTAGTTCTGGTACTATTATGGCCATGGAGCTCAGATACTCGGTTCTGCCAACTCTCTAAGCCATCCTCCGAGTTGGTCATACAGGAGCTACCAGACTCCCAATCTGTGGTAGGAGGATCCTCAGAACCTTTGTCCTGCGCGGTGATAGTGGAGATGTGCTCCACATCATCCTGGTCCCTTTGTTGGAGTGGTTCTGTGTACCGTTCCCCCTGTGAGGGATCCAGGGGTAGGATGACTCTCAAGTCTTTCCCTTCAAAGATCATTTGTCTCTTCTTTAGGTTGATAACTGCAGCATTTTCCATTGCCCATTCAATTCCTAACAAGGCTGGGTAGGGGTCGCTGTCATCAATGATCTCAATTACTTCGAAGTCCACAATAGTACTGACCTTGGCAATATCTGTTTGGACACTCAGGAAACTTCCTAGAGGCACAATCCTTTGCTGGTTGGCTAGCCGCAACTGGATAGGGGACCAGGCGAGGGGGGGTTTTCCCATGTGTTCCCAGGTTTGTTTAGTTAACACATTTACGTTGGACCCTAAGTCCAAGATAACATCAGTCAGATGATATTCCCCTATCTGAGCATTCAATCTCATTTCCCTGCCGGTTCTGTTCACTCTATGAACAGTTTTGTCTTGGACAGAACTATGGTGAGGTCCGCAGGAAGCAATGACTTCTTGTAGCTTAGTCAGAGCATCCTGATCTCGTAACAGTTTGAGGCAACTCTGTAAAAAGGAGGATAGGGTACTTACGTTATCCTGCGGGGCTTCCGGGGGCCGCAAAGATAATTGCTGAGATTATGTAGGTGTAACGGATGTGCTAGGGCCAGCAAAATCTTTCTTAGCTTCCATAAATGTCTGTCTTTCCCTTGTGATATCAAATGCTGGGATTTTCACAGGGGCCTTATGAACCCGAGCGTCGGCGGGCTATATTTCTGTATCCAGTGGGTGTGTCATAGCTCCAATCCATGTGACCACATTGATAGTTGCGGCAGGTCTGGGCTCAACTGAAATCATCTGAATATTCCGCGTGGGGGCACTCTGTCATGCCTGAATCTTAGCTATGAGCTGTGGACACTGCTCAATCACATGATCTACCACATGGCAGTATCGACATGTCGTAGTAGGGTTCCGACAATCATGAGCCAAATTCCCAGCTTGGTTGCAATTATAACATACCAACTGTCCTCGGCCTTTGTTGGACATACCACCACGGCCTCCAGACGAGCCTCTACCAGAGGCACCTCTCTAGTAACCATAGCTATCACTACTGGGGCTGTCATTGCGCACCCGCTAGGCATCATAGGTGTGGCACTCATCCTCATTATGAACTACGGACTTACAGAAATTACAGTAGGGGTTCTTAGGTCCCTGTCCGTACCGTTGCAGCAGGTGACAGTTCTCGGGTCGGTGCTGAACTATTGTTCAGCAGAGCTCATAATATAGAACTTGTGGTGGAAATGGGTTTGGTGCGCCTGTACGCAGGTACTTGCTTACCAGAGGGAACCGTTCTTTGTCGTGACCTTCAGTCCGACATTGCGTACACCAACTCTCTTCGCAATCAGGTTTTCCCTTTTTCATCTCGCGAAGTTCCAGGGCCATCGCGGCTAGCTGTGCTTGTATTTGAGCAATACCAGAATCATCTCCGACAGGGGAAGTCTCCAGCTTCATTGCGATTTCCAGAGCCTCTTGCTGGTCAGCAACCTTCTGTTGCATGAGCGGAGTTCTGATATGTGGTAATAATGCTGCGATAAACCATTCCTTGTGCTGCGCAGGACTAATGGTAAAGCTGAATTGGTCTAGTAGAACTTTGAATCTCTGGTCAAAGTCCCACACGGATTCACCGCGCCGCTGTTGAATCTCTTTGAGCTCATTAATGCTCTGCGATTCTGATTTAGGATTTTTAAATTCTTTGGTTATTGCTGCCTTAATCTCATCTAGCGTAGGGATCTGAGTACTAGAGAACTTCATGAACCAGGTCAAAGCCCTATCTTGGAAAGAAGTAATGAGCTGCGCGGGTCGCACATCTGGGTCTGCAATTTTCTTCGCATTCCATACTGCTTCACATAAAAACCAGAACTATTCGGGGTCCTCTGATCCCGTGCCTTTGAAGATGGGGAGCTTAATATCATCAGCTAGGTGGGCCATGGCGGTTCTGGGAGGGTTGGGAGAGGGATAGGATGTCAAGGGAGGGGGATTTACAAAGGTAAATTGACCTGTGGCCGGAATACTCGGACTTGGTTGACTGGCAGACTGCGACAGACTTTCGGGGGTAACAGGGCGTCGCTGCGGGGTGACAGGGGGGTTTCCAAGCGAAGGGAGTTCCTCAGAGCCTGACTCTTCAGAATTCACAGAGGAAGACACGGTAGCCTGACCTAAGGAATAGGAGTCAAAATCTCTTTTGTACCTTTTTCCACTTCGCAACAAACCACTTTGCTCGTCGAAGGTGTTATCACTTGCAAACATATGTTAGTACTATAAAGCTAGCAATCTGATTCAAACCACAATATACCCTTTTCAGTCAATAGTATTTTAATCCGCAAGCTTAATGAATTCAAAAACTTACCACGGGGACCTTTGAAGAACTGTTATTCAGCTTCGCTGAAGGAGGTACTTGTGTTAATGGCAAACTCTGTTACGAAAGCTTCCAATGTGCACGTCATCCAGAAATCAATAGCGCGGGATACCTCGTTGTTCACGTGTTTCACAAGATTGACCCTTGTGGGGGTCCATGTGGGAACCCATTGAGCTTGGCAGTTCATCCTTCTTTCTGTTAACCTAGACAACCACTGGTGCAACTCTATGTGGATACTACTAAAAAAAATTTCATAAGCATCACAAAAAACATACCTTTGTAAAAAGTCACGTGCACTACAACGCGAATTTGTGTTCTCTTGTTGCGCGAAGTGCAGAGAAGTCTCAGCAAACCAATCACTGATTTCTGTCACAGAGGGCCTCCAGAACATAGCCCTCGAGGTACGACGTAAAACCCTCTTGAGCAGATACTGAGTTCAACCGGCAACAGAACCAATTTGTTGGGCAAATGGGGCAGACCCGGGTTTAATCCTTTTATTCCGCACCAACAAAAGACCCATTGTGTTGGCCCTTTCGGCAACAACCTGCGCACAGGTTGCAGTCTCACCCGAAACAGCAATGGGGTGCCACAGAATCAAGTTTCTGCAATCAGAGAGGGATATTATTGTACCTTAGCCTTTACTAACTTATTAATCAATAATTTACACAGTTGTGTCATTCACTTTCATACAACTTCACAGATAGATAAACAACTGTGACTTGCTTAACCCACTATAGGGAATTCACGGCGAAGCTTGTTATTAGCAGTGATCTAAGTTATCAAATGTATACAGTTATTAATGCATAAAATACAACAGAAATAGAAACAACACAAGAAACCACAACACCAAATATAACGTGGTTCACCCCCAGTGTAGGGGCTACGTCCACAAACTGTGCTTTATTCAACTTGCTACAAAACCATAGTTTGATCTGCGCACTCAGCTGTAGATCCCTTCAGTCCTTAACAGCCACGCACACAACTGCAGAGGTCATCCACGCACACAGCTGGGACTTAACCTTTTCTTACCAAATCAGCCTTTACTTGCCTTAATCCTTTTTACATCATAAAACCTAACCTTTCTTATTTACAAAAGTGCCTATTTATAGCGCACTGTTTACAAAAACATGGATTCAATACCATGGGCACCCAAAACCCTAAACCCTAGTCTTAAGCCGCGGGTTTATTACAACAGAAGACTTTGATTTAACCCCCGACACCCCTAAGACTATTTTCAGTCAAACCCGCGGAGTTACCCATCTTAAGGAGCGTTGAGGTGCGCGCCCAACACTTTGAAGTATCCTGCAGCTTCCTCACGGGAGGAACAACGTAAATTATGCATTCATGCTAAGAACTGCCTCATCATAGGAGATACATTATATCGAAGAGGGGTAGATTCCATTTTGTGTCGATGCCTTACCCATGAGGAAGCGGAGATTGTCCTAAATGATTCCATAGTGGAGTGTGTGGGGGTCATTTGTCTGGGTTAGAAACGGCCCAGAAGATACTACCTGTCGGTTATTTTTAGCCCATGATCTTCAAAGATTGTGTGGAAGTAGTGAAGCATTGTCATTCATGTTAGCTTTACACCAGTAAAATGCGATCACATCCTGCTCCGTTATTTCCCATTGTCTTGGTAGGACCCTTCATGAAATGGGGGATTGATTACATGACATGTAACCTAGCCTCGACTGGGGGGCATAAATACATCATTGTCACTGTTGACTATTTTACGAAATGGGTAGAGGCAATGCCTACTTTTAAAGCTGATGGGGAAACAACAGCTTTCTTCGTATTCAATCAAATTATAGCACGGTTTGGTATACCCAAAGTGATTGTCACTAACCATGGCAGTCATTTTCAAAATAGCATGATGACGAAATTGAACACTATGCTCATATTTAGACAAGAACATTCATCTTTGTACTATCCGCAAGAAAATGGTCAGGTTGAGGCTGTCAACAAGGATTTAAAGACTATCCTTAAACGTACAATTGATGCAGCCCATTCTAACTGGCACATCATGCTATAACATGCTCTTTGGGCCTATCGAACTAACGTAAAAATTGCTATGGGTTTTTCCCCTTTCCAACTCGTTCATGGAGTGGAAGCAATTACTCCGATTGAGTGTGAAATCCCGTCTCTAAAGATAGATATTCATGTGTTACCTGATATGACAGAGCTTGAGGAATGTGTGGTAAATTTAGAACACCTTGATGAAAAGCGTAGAGATACACTGACCACTAATCAAGCTCATAAGAATAGGTTCAAAACTCAATATGATAAATTGGTCAAACCTCAGGTTTTCTCTAAGCGAGAACTTGTCTTGGTTTGGGACCAAGACAAAGAACCCCTAGGGGCAGGAAAATTCAAGGCCATGTGGTTAGGACCTTATGTCGTGTCGAAAGTCTTGAAGAAGGGCGCATATGAGTTAGTTTATTTTGATGGGAACAAGCTACCCGAGCCTAGAAATGGGCTCTACCTGAAGAAGTACTATGCTTAGGCTTAGCACTTTTTCTTGTATTTTTATTGTATGTATTTTTTTATGTACATTAGGTTGTCGGTTTTGTTTTTTATACCATCTACTAGTTGTTGCAGATGTCTTCTGAAAGGTATATAGGGTTCGCTGATGGTGCGAGTCGCCATACTTGTAATCTAGCTTCAGCAACATGGGTCATTTACTCTCCCTCAGGACAACTAGTTGCCGCAGGAGGTGCTTGTTTAGGTCCTGCTTCTAATAATGTTGCTGAGTATAGGGATGTCATTGAGCTTCTATGGGATTATTTGTCACATGGTATCACCCAACTCGAGGTCTGTTTAGACTCTCATGTGGTGGTCTCCTAGCCCAATCGATCTTATCAGATATGAAATCCTATTCTATTACGTCAGTTCATGCAAATCCGGTTATTGGAAAGAAATTTTGAAGTTATTATATTCAATCACATTCCACGGAATCAGAATTCATTGACTGATGCATATGCTAATTACATTTTAGATTGGCATCTAACACACATTTCATACAAATATACAGCATGCACATAAAAAACACTTGTAAATAAACCGACAACAATAGCAGCAATACATATATATATATGTAAAATATCTGTCCATAGATAGGTTGAGTCTGATCCTCAGATCCCATCATAACGGTATAATATACAAAAATATACAAAAATGTGGATCATAGTCCATCAAAATTTCCTAGATCTAAGCAGGACCACCTTGGTCACTTGGACCACCTTGGTCCCCATGGTCTCTCTATACTCTGGCTTTGTCAGCCTCTTCAGCTTCGACAGCCTCCATAGCATCTATGTACACAAGAACCGCTCTGGCCACTCGCCTAAAAGGTGTAAACAGACTGGTGGAACTCCAACAATGAACTCCTGCATGGTAGTTGGGATATGCTCTATCCGCAAGGTGGGAACTCTTTGGGTCAGCCTAGCTAGCTTCCCCTCTAGAACCCTGATTAGCCCTGGGTCTTCACCTATGACAGGACGAACAAACATGCATGGATGCCCCTCATGGTGGACCGGTCCAATATCTACATTTTGACATGTTTATAGGATTAAGACTTGTACATATGTATATATCTATCAATTTAAAATTCATAAAAATTTTAAAAATGTTAAAAATTAAAAATTGTTTACCTAGCTCTCCCCATGCTCCTCCTGGAGGGAGGACAAGGTCTGGGTCACCTCGAAAATCCATTCCGGCATATGGAAACTACTCTAGTACCGGTAGCTATTGCTCCCACTAGATATAGAAATCATCATCGTATACAATATGCACTATGTCTCCTCCTCCTTGACGGAGGAAGATGTCTCCCCATTTGCTCAACCTCGGCTGACGTGGAGATCAGACTGGTAGAGGTATGGTGGGGCTCAACCCTGGTACTTTCTCTTGAAGAAGGAAACCAATATGCTAGAATAACCAAAGTTCTTTTTCCTTCCTCTCTTGCAATCAGAAAGTCGTCTTTTCATGATAGGGACAACTCCTGAACACCAATCATAGAGGGCACCATGCAAACAATCCACCGCCAACCTCATTTGGTTCCGTGTAGCCAAATTTAATGAGGAGGATCCTGCAATCCTCACAATGGTGCTCGTAAGTACCTGTAGTGTAAAGTCATAGATATGTGCAATAGGGACACAGCTCCCTCTCTTTTGGGTACCTGGTGTGCAAAACACATCTATGTAGTTCTAGACACTTAAAGGGTCACCGCCCCTGCTGGTGCCCTCTAAGTTGACTGGTGCTCCTTGTCATGACAGATTGGTAATGAAATACATGTCCTCAGTAGTAATCTCTAAAGTCTCACCCCGTAGGTCAAACATCCCCAAATCGTGATCCCAATAGTTTATCATGAACTCCAATAGGCGGACATTGGCCCGCATGGGTGATGTGCAAAAGAACTTTAATAACCCACTTGTTCGCAATGCATGTAGAGTGGGTGCACTTTGGAGCGCTTCTTGGTCCATTGTTTCATGTTCCCGTTCCTTCCATTCCAACACCATCTTCACACCTAGCAAAACAAGTAATTTGATTTATTAATTTCATATAACATTTCAAATTTTTTTTACTATAATTAGCTTTTTATCGTTCACACAGTACATGTGACTGTCTAGTTAGACATGTCGTGTACTAGATGCAACTGTCTCTAAATGTAACCCATGTACAAAATGCGTGTATGAAAGTCTTTATACTGTGAACCCTCGTACGTGCCATGACATGCTTTAGGATGCTTTTAATTATGAAATTGGGACTCAGAATTAATAATTGCTAGGATCAAAATGAAGAGCTTAGGGTGTAGGCCTACCTACAACTTGTGGAATTTGATTTCATCCACTAGATTGTCCACAACGATCGAATGAAGGTAGAGGAAAAAACTTGCTTTTTATGGCTAAAAATCCAAATGATGAGTTTTGTTTTGATTTTGAACTATTTATAGAAATTTTATTTCTCAAAGTGGGGTTTTTCCTATAGTTTGAAATCTATTTAACTAATACCATATTTCTTTTTGCCTTGAAACAGGTTTTTCATCATTATGAAGTTTTTTTGCTCCCATAGGGTGGTTTTGTCATTTCCAATACATTTTTGGCATCTATATTCAATCCACATTAACCTTAGCAATCAACATTTTTCCACGGACGATGGTATTATAAACCATTAGTTCCCTATTTTTACCATTGTTCTTCCGTGGATAGGACCCTTTTTTGCATGAGTATCTTCCTTTAAAACCTATGTTGTTCTTTGATACTCATGCCACAACTGTTTCAAGTACCGGGGTATCCTTTTAGCTATTTTTCACGCCAAATAGAGCTTCTTTGGAATCTATTTTTACAAGCTATCCAATTATAGGATTCCCCGCCCTTATGGAGTTTCTTTAGGGCCAGGTCTGAATTATTCAAAACAAACTTGAATTCCAAGTTAACTCGTTCGTTCAAGCTCGTTTAGAATATGTGAACAGGCATCCGCATCGGTGGTACGTTATCTCTTTCTCGAACCATGTGGAATAATACGAGAAAGGATCCCTCTCTTTTCTATTTTGAATTGAGAATAGTATTATTAGGCATAGGTTTATCACTTTTCCAAACCTGAGGGACTAAATTTACGGAAAAGGAACGCTCGGTATGAGCTTAGTTTTCTCTTTTTCGTGCTTTGGACCTAAACATGAAAAATATTCCGAGTGTAATTTGTGTCTTTGTCATGCTCGTTAAATACTTAAGAACAAAGCAACGAGTTTATTGTTGTAAGCCCCATTTCTCGTAATCAAATGGATCTTTCTGAGTGATCTTGCTTTTCTTCACACTCGTAAAACTTAAGCTATTTTATGCTGTTTTGGAAGAAGCGTTGGGTAGGTGGTAATTTAACCTTTTTTGGACCTCCTTGACTAAGTACGAAAAAGGTTCACCTTTTCTTCTATGGAAGTTAAGAGATTTCTTCTGTGGTATGTTTTATACTTTTTCGGCTTCAGGAGACTAAATTGGACGAAAAAGGACCCCCCTGGAGTCTTCTTTGGAGTTTTCAGACTCTCTAAATGTGAAAACACCAACTGAGCATGTACTGGTTTGGGCTCATTAAATCCATGAATCAGTGACTCTATCAAGCATTATTTTCCTGTCTCTTCAAGCTTGCTAAAAAATGAAGAGGGATCCGAGTTGACTTTCCTGGACTTGTTAAAATTTAACAGGAAAGGTAAGGAAGACGTTTTCTCTTGTTTTCAATAGTGGCAGCATGTCCTCCTTGAACATAGCACTCTCTATTTTTTCCGATACCCATGTCTCAGTGTTCACTTTCTGTTCAGCTATTACTTTGAGTTTCCTACTCCTCCTCTTGTTCGTTATACCTGGGGAATCTGATCATGTCTCCTACACGACAGATAAGTCTCGTTGTTCTATCTATGAGTAAAATGTTGCCGTGGGTCATCTTTGTGTTGTGCTTACTGTTCAAGGATTCAACCCAATGTTTGATCTTTATCCTAATCCCATCATTGTTATATCTATTATCTATTGTGTCTCCCTTCTTTTACCCAGTTCCTAGTCACTCTTGTGATCTATTGGAGGATCTATTTCCTTCCTTATCACAGCATGGTTCCATTTCAGTACTTTCTGATGATGAAGACCTAGATTTTTGACAATCGTACCTCAGGGTTCACTTTCATCATTGGTGAATTCCTTTTCTTCAGTTTTCAATTATTACTTATTGATTGACAAACTGTTGAATCGTTTCCATGTTCAACTTCAAGCTACATTTATTCACATGGCTTGGATTGTATTGGTTCTTTGGGATATTTTATGAAGACCTTCGTTCCTCACCTATGGACTAAGTTGCACAAGACTATGTTCCATTTATGTACACAGCTTCCAGATCTTTGAAGACTCATCATTATTGTATATTGTGGCTTCGATCCACCTTTGTAATATACGTGGTCTAGTACCTATATCATATGATGTACTCAAATATTGTACATGATCTAGTGTTCTAGTATATTGAACATAGCATCCTCAGATATGAATTTGTATATGACATTATTATGTATTTGTTTCAGGTACTACCTCTGCTCCATTGGATTTCTGAGTTCTCCAAAGATAAAGATTATAATGTATTTCAGCCATCTCTTCCCTCTGACCTCACACATTAGGGGGCATCTGTTATCTACCTAAATGGCACTTCTCAGTACGAGTGACGACATTCCCTATGTTGGTACACAAAAGGACATTTATGGATTGAAGGTTTCCTAAAACACTATAGATGGGCATGTTATGAACTACATTTATCATCCATCCAGCTGGTTATTTTTACCTTTAAATATGTCAAGTGATGTACGCGCCTTTTACTATATGCAACTCGCATACATACGTGCATTTTATTAAAGCATGTTGCGTGTTGTACGCGAGTATCTGTGATTGCATCTCGTGTACATATTTGTACACAGGCTCCCCTTATAGCAACTCGCATGTCATACACAGGTTTCCAGTATCAATACCCGCGTACACCTTCCTTTGACATTAAAAATAATAAATCATGATTATTTGAGATTTGTTAAGCCCTTAACTATAACTATCTTAATTGTCTCAACTTCCTCAACCCTCGAAACTTCCTTATTTCACTAAGTATAAATAAAGGCCTTGGGGAGGGTATTAATCAATGATACTTGGAGAGAAAAGTTATGCTGGTGCAGTCTATTCAGAAGTCTTTGGAGCAGTGGAACTCAGAATCCTTTGGTTGCAGAGGAGTCCTTGTCTCAGGCGTTGGGTTGTAATCTGAACTCATTCACTATTGTTAATAAAGAGAATCCTTCTTCCATATGTGTTTTGAATGTCTTTCATGTATTATGGTTTGATGAATACTTATGATTAAGCACTATGTATATGATTTATCTAACCTGTTTTATATACATGTATCATCTTGCACTTGGAGGATTTTCTCTTGGCAAGTGAAGGAGAAGCATCCCTGAAGGCTTTGGAGAAGAAGCAGAGCGAAAGAGGACAAATCTAGGATCAACCGTCGTGTATCAGGTGAGTCCATTCTATCCTCTTATTTCCTTTTCTGTACTCTAGAGTCAATTTCCTGCAAGTTTTATGAGTATGTTGGTAACCCTATACCTTCGGTTATAAGGTGTTTATTCATGTACAACACAAATACATTGCTTTAACATGGGACTATTGTCCAAGGCAATGTTGGCACTTCTGAGGCTAGCCCATCCCACAGTCAAGATCCACATACTAGGTCTCCAGACTATACTAGAGGTACAGATTGCACTAGAGACACATAGGGTTCAGAGCATCATGTTATTCCACACCTTTCCACAACGTGTGGAGGTATATACGGCCTGCTTTAGAGTTTTGCGACGATGGATTACTTTGATATGTAAGTAAAACTCATTATTTTCATATTATATTTTGTTTTATATCACAATTTTAAATTGTTTCATAATTTATTTCTATTTAATTATCTAACAAATTATGTGAACAAATATATAGCTGGTGTCCCATCACACCCCAGATTTGCATAGTCCGACAATTGATGTTGATGACATTGATGTAGCGGTCAATGTTGCATATGGTTTTTGTGCTTCACTATTAGCTGTAAGAACTTTACTTTTTAATTTTTCACCGTTGTTTACATATTTATAGTAGAGATTAAAACATTCAATATGTCCTAATCTGGATACAATATGTTTTATGCAGGGTGGTTTGGATGAGTTTGTGGAATCCTAGCTAAGTCCCTCGCATGTAGAGGAAGATTCCTAGACATAGGTATTATTTTAATTATGTTTTTAATTATGCTTTTAATAATTCAACATGTATGCTTTTAATTATTAGAAATGCTCTAATTGTATGTTTATGTTTTTTTATGTAGCATGATATCTATGCCAGCAATAATACCTTTTTGATTGGGGACCTTCCTCTTGCCCCCCCCAAAGTATATGTATGTTTCGCTTTATTTGAAAAAAATATTTTTTCATCCATATTGTATATGTCTCTTTTTCTTTGTATTATGTGACATTAACGTATGTTACTTTATGCAGACATCTATTAAGTCAATGGTGCTTGAAGAGAACCAAATCTAGGTTGTTGGTGACCCACCTCTCCCCCCCCAAGGTACATGTATGTTTCACTTTCTTTGAAAACATCATTTTTTGTCCATGTAGTATATGTATTGTTTTATTTGTATTTGTTGACATTGACATATGTTACTTTATGGAGGAATCTAGTGAGCCAATGGTGCTTGAATAGCACCAAATCCAAGTTGTTGGTGGCCCACGTCTCCCCCCCCAAGTACATGTATGTTTGGCTTTCTTTGAAAACATCATTTTCCGTCCATGTAGTATATATGTCTCATTTTCTTTTTATCATCTGGAATTGACATATGCTACTTTATGTAGGATTCTAGTGAGGCAGCGGTGCTTAAAGAGCACCAAATCAAATTTGTTGTTGACCCACCTTTGACCCCCTACCAGGTACGTTTATGTCTCGCTTCATTTTAATTGTGATTTTAATGATTCAATATGTAATTTTTTAATTATTTGAAATTGTCTAATTGTATCTTTATCCTTTTGTACATAGGAACGTAATTTTGAATATGTTGTCCATCGAGCGATCTTCTTTGATAATGCATATATAAATCCTTTTATACCATTGTCAGTCGTTCAACCCACTGGTTACACACCTCTTCATGACCCCTAGGTATATTTATATATTGCTTATCTTTCTTATAGTGCTTTTTGTACATGCAAGTATCTTTTTCGTTATTTCCCTAGCCCCCATTTATATGTTGACATTGACATATATATTATTTTATGCAGCTTGATAGTGAGCGAGTGGTGCTTGAAGAGCACCCAATTAGGGTCATCTCTCACCCACCTCTCACCCCCGAAGGTACACGAATGTCTCGCTTTCTTTGAAAAAGTCATTGTCCCTCCATGTAGTATAGTTTTTTTTGTACATGCAAGTATGTTTTTCGTGAACCCATTGATTTTTGGACATTGAACTATGCCTTTAATTAAGTATGTGTTTAAATAAAATGATAGTGTGTGGTTCACCTATGTGATATTATGATATTATAGACCTTATCATGACATATCATACTGACTATTTGGAGATTTCCAATACTTCAAGGAAGAATTTATGACTCATCCAACAAAGATCAAGTAACCATTAAGTAAGTCATGGGAGATAATCACTAGAAACCATAACCATAACCATACCATACACTACCTAAATTCCATACACTAACATCATAACATCATAATATAATAAACATACCACTAACATCATAATATCATACATGTGTTTCTACTTCTAAGTCATGCATGCATGTGAACTTCCACTTATCATCCATGTTCAACCCTATTCATTTTGTTTCATGTATGTGCATAGCCTAGGTATATGGCCTTTTGGTTTCTACTTAAATGATACTAACCAATATAATGATCTAAACCTAAAGAGTTCATGAAACCCTAGTTATATAATAACCATACCATAAACTACCTAAATTCCATACACTAACATCTATCATCATACCATACCATACTGACATACTATACCATACCCTACAATACTAACATACCATACCAAAACAACATTACATCATACCATACCATACCATGCTAACATACCATAACATACTAACATCATACCATACACTAAAATCATAACATCATAACCATACCATGTACACCATCATAGACTACCCTAGAACCTTACCCTACCATGTTTACCTCAAACTACAAATTCTGAGTTTAAATCATTTATTTATTGTTGCTTCTTAAACAAAATCTGAAGTTTTTTAAAATGCTTATTGCTTACTATGGAGGTTCATTGATTGGACATAAAGGGTAAATCGGAATTCCATCTAATATCAAACATTGATGCTTGAAACTTGCTACAAAACACATACAAATCTGAACTATATACTGATGATTTTAATTGACAATGGGATTAAATTGTTCACATAAGTATATTCATTTTTCCCTATTCATTTTGTTTCATATATGTGCATATCCTAGGTATATGGTCATGAAACCCTAGTTCCATCTCATAACTTCTCAACCCTAGTTATAGCATACAATTTGTAGTTCATGAACTCTGGTTGGTTTTCAATTTGTACATGTACATGTGTTTCTAGTTCCATCTCATAACTTCTCAACCTTAGTTATAGCATGTGATTTCTAGTTCATGAATCCCTAGTTGGTTTTCAATTTGTACATGTACATGTGTCTCTATTTCCATCTCATAACTTGTAAAAAGGTCATAAGACCCTAGTTCCATCTTATAACTTCTCAACCCTAGTTATAGCATGCGATTTGTAGTTCATGAAACTCTAGTTGGCTTTCAATTTGTACATGTAGATGTGTTTCTAGTTGCATCTCATAACTTGTAAAGAGGTCATAAAACCCTAGTTCCATATCATAACTTCTCAACCCTTGTTATAGCATACAATTTGTAGTTCATGAAACCCTAGTTGGTTTTCAATTTGTACATGTACATGTGTTTCTAGTTCCATCTCATAACTTGTAAAGAGGTAATAAAACCCTACTTCCATCTCATAACTTCTTAACTCTAGTTATAGCATGCAATTTGTAGTTCATGAAACCCTAGTTGGTTTTCAATTTGTACATGTACATGTGTTTTTAGTTCCATCTCATAACTTGTAAAGAGGTCATAAAACCCTAGTTTCATCTCATAACTTCTCAACCCTAGTTATAGCATGCAATTTGTACTTATGAAACCCTAATTGATTTTCAATTTGTACATGTACATGTGTTTCTACTTCCATCTCATAACTTTTAAAGAGCGCATAAAACCCTAGTCCCATCTCATAACTTCTCAACCCTAGTTATAGCACACAATTTGTAGTTCATGAAACCCTAGTTGGTTTTCAATTTGTACATGTACATATGCTTCTACTTCCATATCATAACTTGTAAAGAGGTCATAAAACCCTAGTTCCATCTCATAGCTTCTCAACTCTAGTTATAGCATGCAATTTGTAATTCATGAAACCCTAGTTAGTTTTCAAATTGTACATGTACATGTGTTTCTACTTCCATCCCATAACTTGTAAAGAGGTCATAAAACCCTATTTCCATCTCATAACTCGTAAATAGGTCATAAAACCAATTTAATGATATAAACCTAAAGAGGTCATATAAACCTTAGTCCATTTCTCTTGTTATCCATGTACATGTGTTTATACTTTTAAGTCATGCATGTATGCGAACTTTCACTTGTGATCCATGTTCAACCCTATTCATTTTGTTTCATGTATGTGCATAGCCTAGGTATATATCCTTTTGGTTTCTACTTAAATGATACTAACCAATCTAATTTGATCTTCAAAACTAAAGAGGTCATAAAACCCAGTTCCATCTCACAACTTCTCAACCCTAGTTATAGCATGCAATTTGTAGTTCATGAAACCCTTGTTGGTTCTCAATTTGTACATGTACATGTGTTTCTACTTCCATCTCATAACTTGTAAAGAGTTCATAAAACCCTAGTTCCATTTCATAACTTGTAAATAGGTCATAAAACCAATATAATGATATAAACCTAAAGAGGTCATATAAACCTTAGTCCATTTTGCTTGTTATTCATGTACATGTGTTTATAGTTATAAGGCATACATGCATGTGAACTTTTCCACTTGTTATCCATGTTCAACCATATTCATTTTTTTTCATGTATGTGCATATCCTAGGTATATGGCCTTTTGGTTTCTACTTAAATGATACTAACCAATCTAATTTGATCTTCAAACCTAAAAAGGTCATAAAACCCTAGTTCCATCTCATAACTTCTCAACCCTAGTTATAGCATGCAATTTGTAGTTCATCAAACCCTAGTTGGTTTTCAATTTGTACATGTACATGTGTTTCTACTTCCATATCATAACTTGTAAAGAAGTGATAAAACCCTTGTTCCATCTCATAACTTGTAAATATAGCATAAAACCAATCTAAGATATAAACCTAAAGAGGTCATATAAAATTAGTCAATTTTTCTTGTTATTCATGTACATAACTATATTCCACATAGAGTAATGAAGAATAAGACACTTGAAGAAGTATTTTTTGGAAAGAAACCAGAAGTCAGCCATCTCGGAATATTCAGCTATCCAGTGTACATACACATTTCTAAAGAAAAGAGGACAAAGTTAGATCCTTCAGGAAGGAAGGGTATATTTGTGGGATACTCTAAAAGCTCAAAGGCTTATAGAATATACTTCCCAGGATTCAAGAAGATAGACATCAGCAAGGATGTAACATTTGACAAAGACTCAGCTTACAACAAATCCAGAAAGAGACCTACTGAAGAATCTGAAGAAACAAAAGTACCCATAATTCATGACACAACCATGAACGAAGAAATTCAAGAAGAAGATCGAGAATTAGAAGAACCTCAAGAACCTGTAGATCCAATTCAGGAAAAGAATCCTCACAAGAGGAAACTTGATTGGGTGCAAGAATTTATCCAAGGTGCAGAAAGATATGGCGCTCCAGAAGAAACACTCAGATAAAGGAAAAGAACCATGTCATGTTCCAGTTATGTAGCCTTATTATGTGATTTCATTGATAAAGAACCTTCCAACTATGAAGAAGCAATAGAAAAGAAAGAGTGGGAGGATGATATGATCGAAGAGTACCGATCGATCATGAAGAATGATGTTTGGGATGTTGTCCCAAGACCTAAGGGGAAGTCTGTGGTGACTTCCAAATGGATCTATAAGATCAAGCATGCTGCAGATGGTAGCATAGAGAAATATAAATAAAGATTTGTGGCTCGTGGTTTCTCCCAGAAAGAAGGAATAGATTATGAGGAAACCTTTGCTCCTGTATCCAAATATACTTCCATTAGATCAGTACTTTCTTTAGCTGCAGTAATGAAGTGGAAAGTACACCAGATGGATGTCAAGACAACTTTCTTGAATGGTGTAGTAGAAGAGGAAGTATATGTGAAACAACCACTCGGAATTGAGACACATGACAGAGAGAATCATGTGTGTAAATTAAATAAATCCCTGTACGGTTTGAAATAGGCACCCAGGACATGGTACGGTAGAATTGACAGCTTTCTATCTAGTTTGGGATTTACCAAGAGTAAGAAGATTCCAACCTTTACTACAAGGTTGAAGAAGGTAACCCAGTGATACTCCTGCTTTATGTAGATGATCTATTTGTAACAAGAATGGATGGGTTGATAGCTGATATGAAGAGGAAGCTTGCTGTCAAGTTTGAAATGAAAGACTTGGGTATGATGCACTATTTTTCTAGGCATGGAGGTGTGGCAGAACAAGGATGGAATATCCCTTGGACAAGGGAAGTATGCAGTAGAGATCCTGAAGATATCCGGGATGATGGACTGCAAGGCCATGACCACACCTATTGCATCGAACCTGAAGCTATTGAGTGATGCTTCATTTGAGTCGGTTGATGCCATGATGTATCGTTAGATGATTGGGTCCTTGATGTGCTTGACAAATATGAGACTAGATATTTGCTTTGCTTTGAACACCTTAAGCCAGTTCCTAACAGATCCAAGACATGTTCACTTGATTGCTGCAAAGCATATTCTGAGGTACCTAAAGGGTACAATTGATTATGGGCTCAAGTATAAGGTTGATCAAAAGATTAACCTGGAGGGTTATGTTGACTCAGATTGGGCAGGTAGTGCCATTGATAGAAAGACCACTTCAGGGTGCTGCTTTAGTATGGGATCAGGTGTGATCTCTTGGTTTAGTAGGAAACAATCTTGTGTGGCACTGAGTACAGCTAAAGCAGAGTATGTCGCAGCTTGTTTAGCTAGTTGTGAGGTAGTATGGCTAAGGAAGCTATTGTATAATTTATTTGATCTCCAGTTGGATGCTACTTGTATATATTGCGACAACTAGAGTTGTGTGAAGTTGTCTAAGAACCTGGTGTTCCATGACAAGTCAAAGCATATTGAGATCAAATATCACTATATCAGGGATATGGTGCAGAGAGGAGTAATGAAGCTGCAGTATGTTGTGAGAGATGAACAAATAGCTGATGTGTTGACTAAGCCATTGGCCAAGGTGAAGTTTGAATACTTCAAGGAGAAGCTTGGTGTTCTCTAGATCGAGGTTCCTTCCAAGAGGAAGTTACGAGTCTGTGATGTGCCCTTCTGACATGGTGAGAGGATTAGTTCCTTCCATGATTAGATGTAAGTGCTGCGCCCTTCTAACATGGTGAGAGGATTGGTTCCTTCCACGGCCAGATGTAAGAGTTGTGACATAGTGAGAGGATTGGTTCCTTCCATTGTCAGATGTATGTGATGGTGCCACATATAGCATGTAAAAGGTTTAGATCTATGAAGACACATCTAGTATGAAAAAGGAATAGCTCTGTGTAGATCCCACATCCATCATGAAAAAGGGATGGCTCTGTGAAGACACATCTAGTATGAAAAAGGACTAGCTCTATCTAGATCCCAGATCCAGCATGAAAAAGGGCTGGCTCTGTGAAGACATATCTAGTATGAAAAAGGACTAGCTCTGTGTAAATCCCACATCTAGTATGAAAAAATACTAGCTCTGTGATGACACATCCAGTATGAAAAAGGACTGGCTTTGTGTATATCCCACATCTAGTATGAAAAAGGACTAGCTCCGTGATGACACATCTATTATGAAAAAGGACTGGCTCTATGTAGATCCCACATCTAGTATGAAAAAGGACTAGCTCTGTGATGACACATCTAGTATGGAAAAGGACTGGCTTTGTGTAGATGCCACATCTAGTATGAAAAAGGACTAGCTCTGTGATGACACATCCAGTATGAAAAAGGACTGGCTCTGTAGATGTGCATCTAGCATGAAAAAGGGTTGGATCTATAGAACTTCCTGTGACAAGAAGAATCAAGAGATAGAACCCATGATGAACCAGTGATGATCCAAATCGAGTGATGATCCATATCTAGTGATGATGATCCATTGATGATGATCCAGCAGTGATGATCTAGATCAATATGAAGATGACTTGAAGATGAAGATAAATTGAAGATGAAGATTACTTGAAGATGTAGATGACTTGAAGATGAATATGACTTGAAGATGAAGATGACAAGAAATCATTGATGATCTAGATGATACAGAGAAGAAGACCTGTGCTGATAAAATGTGTTGAGAGAATACCTTCCTAGTTAAGAGGAAGTGTTGATGTATTTATAACTTCGGAATGTATTCAATTGTATATCTTATGTCTTGTACCCCGATGTTTATTCCGGGAAGTGTCTGTAATGTATTTGAGTCATGTCATGCCCTGATGTTCCTATCGAGAGATCCAATAATGTAAACAAGTCATGTCAATTAATTATGGTTAACCCTCCTATTAATCAAGGGTTAAAGTCCCCACAGTTGCGGGGCCCTAGGGTTATTAGAATCTCCTAGAGAAGTCAGCCCTAGTGAGTTATTTCCAAGTTGGGAATTAGTACAAATAGAGTGTGAGCCTCTCTATATATCACACATTCACTCACTCTCAGTTGTAGCGCATAACTAAGAGAGAAGAAGTTGATGGGGAAAGATAGAGAGAGACTACTGCTGTCGGGAGATCATCTTACTATTTTGGGGTTTTTCTTTTGGTGTTGATTCTATCTCTGAGTAATTTGTGGGGTTTTCTCCTTTATGGTTTCCCCGAGGAATTTTTTTTTTGTCATTGTCTCTTATGTTTGATTACTGTGCTTGTTATTCTCTCATTTAAAGACCCTAAGATAATGCTAGCTTAAATGATAAAAATATAACATGGCATAGTTCTTTTCGTGCTCCTTTAATTTTGTTGACTCATAACATATCACGTGGTTTTCTTGCATAAGAAGTCCTCCAAGTCCTTGACCACATGCATCCATACACACCACAAAATATTTCTCTAGGTCTGCAACTTTTAAGACCGGTGCACTTGTGAGAAGATACTTCAACTGCTAGAAACTTTCTTCACACTTCAAGATCCATTCAAACTTTATCCCCTTCCTTTGCAAATAAGTGATAGCATGTGAAAACTTGGATAATCCTTCAATAAATATCCTATAATATCCCGCAATCCCCATAAAAGATCTTACCTTTGTGAAATTCTTTGGAGTAGGCCAATTCTTAATAGCTTCAAGTTTCTTAGGGTCTACAAATATACCCTCCTCTGAAATAATGTGACCCAAGTACTGAATTCTATCCCTATAGAATTCACACTTGCTCAGCTTTGCATATAGCTGATGTTCTCTGAGCAATTGCAATGTTAGTCTCAAGTGTTCTTCATGCTCTTCTTCATTCTTAGAATAAACAAGAATATCATCAAAGAAAAACAAGAACAAATTTTTCCAAATACCTTTTGAAGACACTATTCATAAGGCACATAAATGTTGTTGGTGCATTTGAGAGACCAAATGGTGCCACTACAAACTCATAATGTCCATACCTTGTCCTAAAGGTTGTCTTATGAATGTCTTCATCCTTGATTCTCATCTGATGGTACCCAGACCTCAAGTCAATCTTGGAAAATACCTTCACTCCTTTCATGTGATCAAAGAGGTCATCAATTCTTGGCAAGGGATATTTGTTTTTCACCGTGACTGTATTCAGTTGCTTGTAATCAATACACAATCTGAGTGTACCATTTTTCTTCTTTACAAACAGAACCGGTCTTCCCCAAGGAGACACACTCGGCCTAATATACTTTTTATCCAACAATTCGTGCAACTGCACCTTCAACTCTAACATTTCTGGTGTACTCATTCTCTAGGGTGCCCTTGACACTGGTGCTTCTCTTGGCACAATTTCAATTATTAATTCTACGTCCCTCGTTGGAGGAAGTACTAGAACCTCATCAGGAAAAACATCCTTGATGTCTTGCAACACAGGATAGTATTCCAACCTAGGAGTTTCATTCTCTGTTGCTTCCTCAATATGGGTTGTGTACAAATGAAAACCTTTTCTATCAAACTTCTTTAACTTCATTACTGAAATATTCCTCATGGATATTACCTTTGGAATGCCTCTTAAAACTACTGGTTTCCCTTCTTCATCCATGCATTCAAGAGTCTTATTATAGCATTCAAGCTTCACTCTATGAGCTTCTAACCAATCCATTCCAATGAGAACATCATAGGAACCAAGCGATAGAACATTCATATCTACACAAGTGATCAATCCATTCATCACCAATGGACATTTCTCCACCAGTTCATTAATTTTTATCTTAGTTCCAGTGGCTAGTTGAACTAACCAAGACTTTCTATGCTTTACCTTAGTA